>LOEQ01001810.1:582810-602005 GCA_001685075.1 Bramus lutescens
TTTGGCTTGATACACTGTAAAAATTCTGAGTAGAAAGACTAGGCACATTCTGCTGCCCCTAAGAAAGTACAGGGCAATTTTGTTTCTGAAAATAGATACTTTCTGCCCGATAGGACAAACACAAGTTCATCTGCCTTTCTACATTTTATTTTTATGCTCTATGGTCCTGAAATAATCTTTCTCTTTTGAATTTCCCTTGATCACACGCCAACCACTTTGTATAATACTCGCAGCTCCCTAAGCTGATGGAGACAGGCCTTCCCGTTACTGCTCACATGCCTGCTTGCCCAGGCAGATTTTCCGAGGTGCTTTGGCTTGTGCAGTTTATTGACTGTGTCTCTGAGAAGCCAATGAAATCCATGTGTTTCCTTGTTTCTTTTGCATCATTTTCTATGAACAGTTGATTTCTATTTAGATATTCCTGCATTGCTTTCTATTCAAGAAAGAGGCACAAAAGTCAGGCTGAGAGGCAGTGCTTACTATTTCACAAAGCAAAAGCAATACTTCCAGTTAAACTTATAGTCAGAAAGGAAAGTGAAACAAATGGATCTACGTTTTTGTTTGTTTGTTTGTTTGTTTTTGCTTTAAAGGAGGAATATAAAACACAGTAAGCTTAGGCTTCTTATTTTTCTATAATGATTTTTGCTTCTTGTGTAGCTAATACAGCAGTACCTTTTTTGAATAGAGCATTTGTACATTATCTTGTTTTACTTGAATACTATGTCAGTTATTCTGAACAAGATTTTCAAAAAAGGAAGTGCTGTTTAATGTTGTAATTGTTTCTATTTTGAAGTGATATTTAAAAATATATCTTTCATAGACATTATGATCTGCATATCAAATCTCAACACATAAAATGGACACCAATCACATGGCTCATGGACTTTTTAGGAATAAATAGACACATGGGTGTGTATATATTTATCTGCATAGCTACTTATATATTTAGCATAATTTTAACTTAAAGATATTCAATATTTATCAAATCCAAGAAAGCAATCCAACATTCATAATGACAGAATCATATTATTTTCCTGTTTTGGGGGGCCAAACTGTGTCCCAAAGAGAGTTACACAAAGTCTTCACCTTGGTAGCTCAGATTGTGATTTATCTGGAAGACTACTCTAGGTGGGCTGATGACTAATGACGTACTCAAGTGGAGAGGGCACTATCTAAAGATCAATGTCATTACAGAAGCATAATCAGAGACATAAGGAAAGAATATAGCAGAACACGTTGACATTAAGGCAGCTAGACTCCATGGAATTCTGGGATTGACAGTGAGTTATCTGAAACAAGGAAAGACAAGAAAGCAATTTACCTGAATCAGAGGGGTGTGGCCCTGCTGTGACCCTGACTTCAGTACTCAATAATTCCACTGGGAATAGAGCTCTCATAATCTACTGACCTTATAAAGGGTGCTCCCTCATGATCTAATGACCTTTAAAAGAGCCCCCTCCTCCTCCCACCCTCCTCCTCCCAGTCTTCTTTTTATAATTACACGTGTGTTGCAGTATGTACATGTGAGTATAGATGTCTCAAAAGTCCAGAAAGGTTGGGTCCCCTAGATCTGGAGTTACAGGCCATTCTGAGTTCCCCAATATGAGTGCGGGGAACACAGGTCCTCTGCCTGAGTAGCATGTGCCCTTAAACTCGGGGCTACCTCCTCATCCCCAAAGGCTCACTTAGTAATGGACCTACAATGACAACTAACTTTTCAGTGGGGTGGTCAGTGAGAAAAAGATTCAATTGGTGCTGTGATTGGTCCGTCAGCATAAGGTCCGGGGTTCACATTCCTAGCACTCAGGTGCAAGGCTAGGTGTGGCAGTACTTGCCTGTGATCCCAGCACTGGGCAGGTGAGGATGGGAGTAGTCTAATCTAATCAATTGCTAGGATCCAGGATCAGCGAGATAGCAAGACTCAATCAAAATAGGGGACAAGTGACCAAGTATGTTGACCTCTGAAATACACATACACAAGCTCACAGGTGCACATGCACCCATACATTCGTGTGCTCATTAACGCACACATTCTACCTTGTTTTTAAAGGGAGAAAATATTTAAAGCATAACAGATAAACAGATAGATGCCTGAACAAAATTATATCTGTTCTAAGACTGAAAGAATAACAACACCACCAATAATTACAGCAATGTGTGTGGGGATCATTATTTTAAATTTTAAAGGCAGTTCTTTTATAAAGCAGATATATGAAGAACAATGTGGAAAGCTTCCTTTAAAATCATACCTGATGAACTTCTAGGTGGGCTACTCACAGGAACTTTTATCTAGAGGCACTTGAGAAAATCATAAGGACAGACTGTCCATCTGACCCTTTACTTGGCCCTTCTCCCCTGATGAAGCTCCTAGACCTGGGATGGTGATTCTCTGACTTTCTCTCTGGTATCAGGACATAAAATATCCACACAGTAGACATCACCCAACACACACACTGGAAAAAAAAAAACTTTTTTTTTTGTCTCTACATCGTCTCGACAGGAACAGGAGCATAGGGAAAGACCTGAGAAAGCAACTTTTGCTCCTGTCTCCCATTAGTTCACATTTCATCTATGCAGTCCTACCTGCCATGAATGCCCCTTCATCATTCCTAAGCATAAAGACATACAGGTTTCACTGCTGGGAGGGTTTATTTTCAGAAGTCCCAATACTGTATAAACTTAGATAAACTAAGTTGATATGGTTTTTAGCTTACTACTCTAATGGTCTATATGTGCTTGACTTGGGGGCAACTATTTCTTTCTGCTGCACACTCAGCCCAAACACACCAACACCTGTGGATGAAAGGCACTAATGTGGACTACCACATCCACAAAAAACCTAAGAGAGCTTGGGAAGTAATTCTAGACACAAAAGAACAGAGTTAATCGCAGCTTCTTGATAGCAACATTTTCTCAGGTGGGCTCTATTGGCTAGAGGCAAGTGCTTCTCATTTAAGATGGGCTTCCTGACTCCTCAGCTTTAGCTGAAACAACCTTGCAGCTCTTTTAAGAGGCCCCTTCCCCAAACACTTAAATGGTGTTTATGAATAGCTGACAGCATGCTTCTTGGTGATAACAGGGACCTTGAAACTCAATAGAGTTGTGGCAAAAAACACCTGAAACTAGATTTTCAGAAAGCTAAGGAAAGTGGTGGATCTAGCCAGCAAAGTCATGGCTTTAATCCTAGCCTCATTGCTTAGTGAATTAAAGAATCATGTGGTTAGAAAAAGAGAGAGATATATAGTAAATATTGCTTCAGATGAAAAAAACCCTCTAAACAGTTTATAGTGTGTTTAAAAATATGTGCAGGCATGGGAGAGAAAAGAAAAAGAATAAAGTCTTTAGAGTTGGGTAGGGTGGCACACAGTTTTAGTCCCAGCACTTGGGAGGCAGAAGCAGGTGGATCTCTTGAGTTCAAAGACAACAGGTTAATCTACAGAGTGAGTTCCAGGACAGCCAAAGATACACAGAGAAACTCTGTCTCAAAAAAAAAAAACCTAAAAATTAAAATAAAAGAAATAGAGCTTAAAATAAAAACATGTAAAGATGGAAAATACACAGAGTCTTGATAATGTATGTTATTGTGCTGTCTTTGAATTGTTTGATGGTATATTGTCTTGATTTCAAAATTTAAGTCAAAAGATGTTATTTTGTTCCCACAGGAAATAAGAGGTTGCAGATTCATTCTGGGCTAAGAAAAATCAAGTTTGATCAAGGAAGATTCCCCTGAAAAACTCACATAGGGGTGGATGGTCCAGATAATTCAACATTTCAGAGGACCTCTGTTGGAGTTTCCTCTGAGTTCTATATCTGGAACAGCTTCAAGACTGCTGGCTGAGATGATCAAGCTTCACAGAATATTCTAGTCAGGATTTGACTATAAACCTAAATTTTCTTTAGGTCCCCATGAGATTATCAGCACCCCCAATCAGCAGGAAGTATCCTAGAAAATTTCACCCACATTCCCAAAAATGGATTCTGGATGTTTGTTTTTGTTTAGAATATTGGTTACAAGCTGTTATGGGTAATGGTCAGGAAAAATGCTAAACAAAAGAGATTAGATTCAGAGTTCTTGTTTTGAAAAGAAATAAAAGAAGTACTGTGGGCCAATGGTCTTGTACCCTGTAAAGATTTGTCACTTGTATTGGTTTAATAAAACACTGATTTGCCCCTAGCCAGGCGGGAAATACAGGGTGGTAGCCAGACTATAATTCTGGGAGGAGGAAAGGCTCAGTTTGCATTTGTCACCCAGATGCAGAGGAAATGAGAGAAGAGTGCCTTACATGGCTAACACAGACAAGAATTATGGGTTAATTTAAGATGTAAGAGTTAGCTAAAAATATACATATGCTATCGGCCAAAGAGTGTTGTAATTAACACAGATTCTGTGTTATTATTTGGGTTTGTGCAACAGGAAATCAAACAGTCTCCACTTAGAATTTATCCTTTTTTGTTGTTTGTTTGGTAGTCAGCCAAATGGATTCCTATTATCTCTCCCTCATCTTATCACACTATCTCTTCCATAGTTTTCTCAGTCCTCCATGTCTCAATGTTTTCTTCATTTTTGATGTATCTTAGCTTTTTATTTGTTTTGCTCATTTCCTCTATTGTTCTATCTTATCCATACATAGCTGCAAACTTCTTTTGTCAAATTAACCATCAGTAGAATCCTGCTGAGCAAACTGCTTTGTAATTTTGTCATTTAACATAGAACTTTATGTGATCTAGGCTCATTCACTTTTAATGAGATCTAGCTCATTCTTTATTAGAGATCTAGCTCATTATTTTTAATTGCTGCACAATATTTGATCGTGCCAGTGAAGTAAAATTTACATTTTTATTTCCCCATTGATGCAAAACAATCCATGCCTACATGCATAAGTATTTCTTGCTATAGAATGGATTCCCAGATGTAGAATTGCTGAATGAAACACCAATTCCAATGTGCATCTTTTTATATGTATATTGGACATTTGTATTTCTTCAACAGAATTGTTTCTTTTGCCTTGTCTATTTTTTTCAGACTGATTGTCAAAGAAATTTATATCTACTCATTACACAGTGTCTGTATCCAGACTCAGTTATATATGCAACAAATGCTTTGCCCTTGTTAGAATTAATTATACAACTTTGAGTCTGGTGATACCCTACTTTATTATAATTTTTTCTCATTAAGATTTACTATGTTCCAATTTTGTTATGTTATCTTTCCTTCTAAACTTACCTTCAAGACTCCTAAGAACTCATTTAACATTTTCATTGCTTTTAATATTTAACTTTTAAACTTACTTGAAATCTTTTCATAAGTGGATACTCCTCATTAATATTCATGTCTAAGCTCCCTTCTCTGCCCAGTTTCACACTGTTTCCTCTATCAACTGTCCTCACACTTCCTCTACCATCCACTGTGAGCCACCAGCATGCTTCCAGGCCTCTGCATGCTGTACTCATGTCTTCCCAAACATGATATAATTCTCATCAAGAAATTAAGCATATTGTTCCACCTAAAACCTTTGACTTACACACATAGCCAGAATGAATATCAAAAATATTAATGTTCAGCAATAGACGTTTAACTCAAAGGCTGTAATGTTTTATATTGTGTGTTCTTATATATGTTTTATGAACAGAGAGCCCACTCACAGTTGCAGGGAACAGATGTAAGAGGATGAACAGAGAGACCTTCAAGGTGTGACTGAAATGTTTGATGTGTGAATATGGAGATAATTCCAGCACTTGTTGTGTTTGTCAGACTCATGAAACAGTCATTAAAAGTGAATTTTAGTCTTTGCTAATTTTACCAAACCTGACTTAAAGAGCCTAGTGACCTTTTTATTGTAGTTTTTTATTATTTTGATTATTTTGAAAAAATGTAAAATCTTCCCATTATTTATCAAGGGCTTGTGCACATTCCTTTCTTTTACCTCATTTTGAGATGGTCATGCTTAGATAATTGCCCTTTTAGAACTATGATGAGCCTGAATCCTTTCAGGCCGTTGGCATTCACACTTTGCTATACTAGCAGTGCCATCTTTATTTTGGTAATGCATATAACAGTTAACTGTTTCTGTGAAGTATACATGCTGGGGGCGTATTATTGTGAGTGTCTGAATTTGTTCAACAAACGTTTTCATCTCTGGGGACTTTATCACTCTACCAGACTATTTTAATAACAATCTTCAATATTACTTACGGCCAGACTTTTATTTTGCAAGATATTCTTGATCTCAGATAATTAAGGTTCTTTGCTTTTTCATTCTCTGCCTTTTCCTAAAGACTTTCCAAACATATTTTCCATGCTACAAATCAAATAGAATTAAGTCAATGGATTCGATGCAAGATAGTGAATTAACACAGAAATGATCACATGAACCGTGAAGTGATGACAAGAGAAAAAGTATCACAGCCTGTATACTCCAGCTAAGCAAAGTTGTCCTCAGTTCATAGTATTTCCTAATCCAGGTAGCCATGGAAAAATAGGCTAATCTGTCCCTGTGTAAGTCCACAGGACCAACAAGCACTTGTTCTAGAAACAGGAGACTTTTCCTGGCATTGCCCCATGAGAAATCTTTCTCCTGGGAGTTTTCCCATAGGGCCATGCAGACAACAACATCCTCAACAAAATTCTAACAGTAAATAAAGTAATGAGTTTCTTTGGGCTGTATCTTCTAATGATCCTCAATATGACCCAAGGGTGTGCTTCTCAAGTAGAGTTCTGTAAAAACAACTCAGGGCAAGCAGTTACATGTGAAGTGGTGGAAGGAACAGGCAGTAATTAATAGTGTTCATTTACACATTTAGAGTTTAATCCGCAAAGAGATTATAGAATACTTTGAGAAATATGTCCTATCTTCTCAGTAAAATTGATCATAATTATTTTTAAAGATTCTCTGAATAGGAGATATTTTAAAGGGACACCACAGAATTCAACATTGAACACTATATTTATATTTTTGTTCCAGAAATACTATTTATTGAGATAAAATAAATGTGCATGAAAAATAAATACACTATTATGTTAGCCATATTTTTACCACTAAAACAAATAGCTGGATAATCAGCTTGTAGAGAGAAAAGGTTAGGAAGTTATAGAGTTAAACTGGTTGTCTGATTATTGTTGGGCCTATGGTGAAGAGGTGCATTATGGTAACAACACACAATGGAAGAAACTTAGCAGCTTGTGTCTGGGAAAAACAAAGGAAATGAAAGTGTAGGATTCCTCAGGCCCCTTTGAAGGCTTGTCTCAGTGGTTGAAGGATCCCTATGGGACCCTCTGTTGTAATTTTCCACCAGCTCCTAAAAGCAGCAAGCCAGGGACTAAGCCTCTAACCTTGGGTCTTCAGGGTGCGCCCTCCTTTTTAGTCATAGTTGTGATGTTCTACCTGGTTTTCCTCCATCATTAGAACCATTATCTCAATAGGTCACACCTTCTCTAGAATGTGATGCTGCCATCTTTTTATGTGTAGTGAGCATTGTTCAAATCTTTAATAACATTAACAGGAGTGTCTGTGTACAGATTTTGCAGGGTTTTGTCATCTGGGTTAATTGATGGAAAGATGACATTCCTTAAGATCTAAGCCCAGCGATCAAGAAAATTATATTTTTTTTCTAGCAGCAACAAAATGAATACTGACAATGCCATGTGACAAGCCTGAGTCAGTTACGATACGTTCCTTCGTTAGAGTATTTAAAGAAGCTATTCCGAAAAGAAGTCTACTATGAGAGTTAATGAAACAAAAGCAATGATCCAGATTAAGAGGTCTCTTGAGATAAATAGAAACTACTTGGATTTTGTGAGGAACAATATGCAAAATCGATTTAAGTAAGAAATTCTTCCAAGGCATTTCCCTGATCTAGCTAAACAACTACCTTGAAATAGAAAGAATGTTTCCCACACAGATCACTTCAACAAAAAGATTCATGGCTAATGGAGACTTGATGGCTGGTGGCTCCAATGCCACTAAAGAGAGGCTCTCACACATGTGAAATAAAAGCAAAAATCAGTGATTTGCCTATTAAAAAGCAGAAGCAAGAGTTTTTAGCCTTTCACGAGGACTGAGGAAATTATTTAGTGAATAGAGCATATGTCTTACAAGAATGATCACTAGAGTCAGTATCGCCTCAGCACTCAGACGTGTGGGATCCACAGGAAGCTGCGTAGCTAGTGTGGAAGCTAATGTGCAAGCCCTGGATTCAAGTCAGAGACCCTGTGTCAATGGATAGTGTTCGAGCAAAATGATTAACATTAGCTTCTTCCCCCCATGATTGTATAGAGGCAAGTGTGCACTTGCATCTGCGCACACATATGGATACATATACAAGGGAACAGATATTCTACACCACAGATATGTAACAATTGAAAAAATAACATAACCTATTTTCAATAGTTTATCCAAAGTCACAAAGAAAACAGTTTAATGGTCATGTAGTTACTACAGTCAGAATGCCCCTAATTTTAAAGTCTTGAGAAAAGTGGCACTATTTTTATTATTGATAGTATCTTACTATGTGGCATTGCTATACACAGACGCATGATGACAGATATATAGCTTGAGAATATCTATAGAAAGCATGGAAGATTCTTAGCCCATGATGTTACTTTGGGAGACACAAAAATGGTAGCATTCTTTAGTTAGTCCTACATCTTCAAATCCCATAGGTTTTAAAAAAAATATCCTTTACAGAAAATACAAAAAAAATAGTTTTTATCACATAGCTTTGAAGTCATTTGCACTGAGTTGAGAATGTAAATTTAAAAGCTAATGCCTGCCTCACCTGATGCTGAAGTTCAAAGACTATGTTGTAATCTCCTCCCTTACCATGTTAACAATCTATGTCCATTCTGGTTCACTTTAGGCAGATTATAACCATGAAGAAATATCGGCTTGGTTCTACATGGCACTTGTATGACCTCCTGATGTGAAAAGACATTGTTTGGCTTTGTGTTTCAGCTTCTCTCATCATATTNCTCTCTCTCTCTCTCTCTCTCTCTCTCTCTCTCTCTCTCTCTGTGTGCGTGCATTGCTGTTTTATCTACATGTATGTCTGTGTCAGAGTGTCAGATCATGGAGTTCCAGACAGTTGTGAGCTGCCATGTGGGTGCAGTAAATTGAACCCTGGTCCTCTGGAAGAGCAGTCAGTGTGCTCTTAACCACTGAGCCATCTCCATAGATCCCATGTTAATATTTTTTTTACTACTGAACCTTTTATCTCAGTTTGTTCTCTAGTTCTTGCTAGTGCCCCATTCTTATGCCCGGGTACCTTCCTTTTCTTCATAATTAATTAGCCCAGCTGCTCTTTTTCTTTTTCATGTTTCCTTCATAAAAGTAATGGAATCCTTTTCCTTCATACATCCAAACGTTCACTTTTCATTTCTGTTACAATCAAATGCTTCCTTGATTTGCAAGAGAAATTTTTGGTGATTGAACTGAAAAATCTAGTATCGTTTGACCAAGATTCCAGGATGGCTTGATACGTTCATGGTGTTCTTTGTTCCCTGGAATTAAATATTTATTCAAGCTCTAACTATGTAACAATAGAAATTTGAAGTTATCATAATAGTCCTTTACTATCTAATGTGGGATAAATTAAAAAGACACGTCATAAGCGCAGAAAACAATATATTTCTGGGCAAAGAATATTTGTTCTGAGTGATTTGTTTCTTATTACTTAGTTATTTAAGAAGGAGAAACTACTAGAAAGTCATTTACCAACAGATACTCTGTTTTAACCTCCACAAAATGCATGAAATTTAGCCCTGCAATATTGCGCTGTGCTTGAACTCTCCCCCAGCAGGTAGAGATTGATCTCGTGGAAGTTTTGGCTCCCTTTATTTCTTCACTCTGTAAATGGAGTGAAATGTGGAATATATGTACACTAGTTTATTATCTCATGGAGATTCATATAGAAAATGAGAGTTCAGTGGCTTTTAAAAATCTTCAGAATTTAGTAATATAAAATATACCTCTTAGTGAAATTAGTATATCTGATCATCCACTGTGTGCTGTATAGAGGGCAAAACATAATCACAAATGTTTGTCATGGTATTTCATTTGTATTTTAATAAATAAAGCTTGCCTGAAGATCAGAACACTACACAAACTAGTCAGCCATACAGGCCAGGCAGTGGCAGCACACAGCTTTACTCCCAGCAGCCACACTAGGTAGTCATAGAGAACCAGTGTTAGTGGTGCACACCTTTAATCCCAGCCCCAGAGAGGAATATAAATGGGAGGACACAGGAGTTCACTCCTTCAGTCTGAAGAATTCATAGAGGTAAGAGCTCTCTAGCGGCTTGGCTACTTTGCTTTTGGGATCTTCAGATTGAACTTCACTATTTGTCTCTGAGTTTTTATTATCCGTGCCTCAAGTGTGTTCATTTTTAATTAAAATGACTAATATCAATAATAAATAACTTAGATCGTTAGAGTGCACACTGTCTACATCTACAATGAAATCAATTATTAACTATAAAAAAGGTTTGTTGCCTGGCAGTGGTGGTGCTCACCTTTAATCCCAGCATTTGGGAGTCAGAGGCAGATGGATTTTAGTGAGTTCGAGGCGAGAGAGAGAGAGAGAGAGAGAGAGAGAGAGAGAGAGAGAGAGAGAGAGATTCTTATCATGGGATCAGAAAAAAATGAATTAGTGAGATGAAATGCATCAATTGTTTATTGGCAAAGTCTGTGCAAGGCGATATATTAACGGACAATTGTTTTGAAATTCTTGGACTCCACTGGCTCATTGGAAACATTTGTCCAGCTTTGGTTTGCTCTGAAATGCTTCTGTCTCCCTTTCTTATTAACATTTCATTCTTTGGAAATCTGCAACTATTTAATCAGAAATGGTCCCTTGGTTTCAAAATGATTCTAGCACTTTACAGTGACTGATTCATTATCTGTCTATTTCATAGTGGAATTCTCAGAAGGCATCTTCTTTCTTTATCTACAAGTTCTTGGGGGACTCGGCACTGAAGCTCCCAAGAACAGAAAACATTATATTTTTAGCACCTATTGTAGTGAAATAAAAACCAGGTTAGGAATCAAGAGAGTTGAGTTTCGGTTTAATATTTGACACTTAACTAGTTTTGTGACCTTGGGTGAGACCTCTAATTGCCTTCATTTGAAAAATAAAGCAAATAACACCTGTGCTCTCTAAACCAAAGTGTTTCATTTGTCAAAGTGCCTTGCTGTGTATCAGTATAACTCCTTGGGTTCCTCCTACATTTCATTATCAATAAATACCTACTGGCTATGAAACTGATATGGGGGAGGGAAATGTACTTGAAAATATCTACTCAAAGTGAGAAGAAAGTTAAAAAGGGAGAGGGCAAGAATAGGAGACAGAATACATAAGACCAAGGTTGCAGTTTAAATTGATGTGAACAGGACAAAGTGTCTCTGAGAGAAATCTTTGCAAAGAAAAAAAATGAAAAAATCAAGTTATCTTAGGCTGCCTTTAGGCTTCTTAACTGCCACCACTCTATATATCTAATATCTTGGTGACCATTACTTATATCGTTGGAATGTACAGACACATAGCTCCCAACAACCTGTAATAAAGACTAACAGTTTTTTTTCATCAAATCACATTGCAGGCCTAAAGTAGAGGTCTCTCAGCTTTGATTTAATCTACCTACATAATGCTTCCATGTAAGTATTTAAGACATGGCATGATTTATGGCTTTGTTCTGTTACTACCTAAACCTTCATCAAACTATTAAAACATTGTAGTATAAAAATTGGTTTAATCTAATTCTGGGTTCCTAAGTGATCAACATTCATTACTGGCTTCAGAGCAAACTCTCTTTCCCTTCTGAGACAATACAAGAGTTGTACCTTGACATTGGCACGTGTGGGTAAATAGCAGAGGAATTGGGGAAGAAGATGGAATTGGCAGAGGCATCATGGAGTAGCTAAGAACAAAGGCATGATGACATCCTGCAAGTCTAGTGAAGACAGTGTAAGAAGGGTTGGGGTCCAGCGATCTGTACCAAAGAGCGAGTAAGGGATTATTGAGAAAATAAACATGATGTGATGGTTAATTGTTATTGTCCACTTTAGTAGATGGAGAAGCAGACATGATAATTCAGCAAAATACACCTCTAATGTACCTTAAGCATTTAATTACATATCCCCAGAGTATGACTAAATGCAGTACAGGATGGATGGTTTGAGTTTAATAAATCAGGATATGATAAAGTTGGTAATAAAATTATCACAATATTAACAAAATACATTTATATACACTGGCCAAAGAAGCAACCAACAATTTGTGCAATTTCAGTCTACCAACTTTCAGCCACTGTTAGGATGGTGTAATTAACATTTGACCCTCATTAACAGGCAAGTAATATGGCTAATATCTTAACATAACTAAACAAATTGACTGTTAATTAGATGAAAAGATTATTACTGTAATAAATGGGACAGGATACTGGAAAATAATCACCATCAATTATGCTGGACAGAGTCTTGATAATTTATTCTAGGAATATATTTTCACCTTTTGATATACTAATTTCTTTAACATCATTATTCCATGAAATAAAGGCAATTTAAAAAACAGATCAGAAGATAGAATTATAGAAATATGTACTTTGAAAAACTAAATACAGATATTAAGATTCAAAAATAGTCATGTCAACTACTAATTTAAAACATTAAATTAATATAGATTTTAAAACATTAATTTAGTGGGCAATTTAATGTGACTATTGGTTTCAGTACTAAATAAGTTATATTTTCTATAGGTACTAGTCACCAAAGTGTCTATAAATTAGTTTTACCTCCTGGTATTTATATGTGATACACTTTATATATTTTATTATATTTGATATATATTTGATATATCTTATAGGGCTGAACTCTGAGATCAAAACAATCATGAAATACAGAGTATATGACTGTCTGGTTACACAAACTTTCTTTTATTTTTGAATAATCCTAAGGCAAAATTTGAGGATGGAAAAGCAGTTCTGTGGACAGGCCCTGTAGGGATGAACCGGCACCTGCAGGAAACATTAGCTTTTCGTGTATGGCAACTATTCGGCTATTCGTGTATGGCACCGATTTGACTGTTGGTTTCCATGGCTTGGATATAAAAGTATCACTGAAAGTTCAAGTGCTGGGAGTTTGGTGCTCAATGTAGTAACACAGAGGTTGACCTTGACTAGGCAAAGCCCAGTTGGTTGTATTACTAGGGTTTCTACCAACAAAAGACAAAGGCAGTCTCCATGGAAACTGGTTTTCAGGGGAGATATAGGGAGGGAAGACATGGTCCATCCATCTCTATATTTTTCCTCTCCTGTGCGGCAATTTTCCCTTCTTTCCATATATTCTGTCCTTGATTATGCTGATGTCAACTGCTATGAGGCCCACACAACAGCCCTGCAAAACTAGTGACATTTCCCGAAAGTCTTCAAAAATTATGACTATGCTCAAATTCCTTATAAAGTGATAGAGACTCAGGAATTCTTTATAGTAATAAACAGAGAAATCTATATGTATTCCAACTAAGCAAGCTAGTTTATATGTTGACTAAACTGTCTAGAATATCTAGAGCTCTTTAGCTCTCTCTTTTTTTATTTTTTATTTTTTGACATTTTTTGAGACAGGGTTTTTTTGTGGTTTTGGAGCCTGTCCTAGAACTAGTTCTGTAGGCCAGCCTGGCCTTGAATTCAGAGACCTGTCTACCTCTGCCTCTTGAGTGCTGGGATTAAAGGCCTGTGTCACTACCATCCAGCCTGAGTTCTTTTTTTATTACTATTCTTTCTTCTTTTGTTATATTTTTACTTATTTGTTCGTTTTTTGTTTGTTTAGATAAAATAATGTCAACCTAGAACCCCAAACTCATAATCAACTAAAACTCTGTTAAATAAAAGATATTGTTTGTTGTAGCCTCTAAGCTTTGGATATTGAAAAAGAAGATTTTCTACCCCTTCAGATATAACAAACACTTTTTGTTAATTTAATGAGCAAGGAAAAAAAAAGCACCAAAAATTATGTGTGATAAAAATAAGGATGGAAAATAGCTTTATTCTAGTGAATATAGTATTGGAAAAATATTTAAAGCTTTAAATATGTGCATTTTCATATATTCATGAAATCAGAAAAATCTTCAAAAATTCCCAAGAATCTCCCTCCCTCTCATTTACAACAGCTGTCTAGTTTCTTAATGATGTACTCCATCTCCCATCTCATTTTATGAGGCTATTTCTTTCATTTGGTTTAGAGACTTCATCCCACTCCTTTTCTATAGATCAGCAACTCTCAGCCTCTGGTTCACAAGCCCTTTGTGTGTGTGGATGGGGGCAAATGAACCTTTCACAAGGGTTGCCTAAGGCTGTTGAAAAACACAGATATTTACATTAAGGTTCATAACAACAGCAAAACTATAGTTATGAATTAGCAATGAAAAAATTTTATGGTTGGGGTCAGCACAGCAAGAGGAACTGTAATAAAGTGTTGCAGCATTAGTAAGGTTGAGAACCGCTGCTCTAGATGGTTTCAGATACCTAAAGTCAAAAGAACTTCCCACCATGGTTATTTTTGTTGGGAATATGCAAGTGAAGGAGCTATAGGGTATATTTTCCTATTTTACTTTATTTGCACTACTATAACGATGACATGCTATTCTAGTTGGGCTTAAAGTGGATCCATTTATTTCTAGTAGTTCTAGACGCTGCTGAATTGAACATCAAAGCAATAGACAGTGTGGAATGTGAAGCAGGTATCTTATGGCATTCAAAGACAATATATTCCCAATGCCTTCATATAACAGAGGGGATTAGGGAGGTTTGTCTGATAACATATTAAAGCATTAACCTCCTAGTCTAATCAACTTCCATAGGACTCTATTTCTACTGTCATCACTGGAAAGCAGTCTTTCAATGTATAATTTTGGAGAGCATAAATATCCTTTGTATTCTCTCAACTTTTAAATGCATATTTTAAAACAAAGCCCATGTATAATTTCATAACTTTAGACAAGTAATTTCTAATATAGTAAGGAAAATGTTCCATTCACTTGGAGCTTCTCCAGAGGTTGTAGATGACACCATGAAAACAACATCTTCCAGAATCAACAGGACTGATGCATATATGAACTCACAGATTCTGACAGCACACACAAGACCTGATAGGTTCGAGTCCATTGGGAAACCAGCAGTGAGAGAAGGATGTGGAAGTTAGGATCCCACCCCTAAACAAGGAAATCTTTGCAATTCGTACCTGCTAACAATGGGAAAGTCAGATTTTACAGAATATCAGTATATCAAGTACACAGGCTCCATGCCCAGGAATATTTGGCCACCACAAAGTGAACTCCATTGCTTTTATTGTGTGTGTGTGTGTGTGTGTGTGTGTGCTCTTTTTTCATTGCTTATTTTACTGGTCTTTTGTATGTTTGTTTTAATTTTCGTTTTTATTTTGCTTTTAGCTTAGTTTTGAGAGAAAGAGATAATATGTTGCGTGGAGAGGAAGGTGGGGAGATTCACTGAGGCATTGGAGAGGGAAAAACATGATCAAAATTCTTGTATAAAAATAATAAATAATAATTTTTAAAAATCCGGAATAGAGTGGTATGGTACACACCATTCAAATCCCAGAATACTGGAGACAGAGACTGTGGGTCTTGATTCTGAAGTATATCCATTGTTAAATAACAAATCATTTTCTCAACAATAATAACAGAAAAAAAGCAAATTGTGAAAATATAATAATACCTTATCCCAGACATCTGCCATCCAGAATGGTGTGAACATGAATTTATGCTTCTTACATAACCTAGTCAGTTTGTGCAGGCAGTCAGTGAAACAAATAAGGCATTTTTAGGCAATAATAATGAAGAGACAGTGATGAGATTTGGTGGCGTGAAGCTGTCTATAAGAAGTGTTGAGAAAAACGGTTCATCAAAGAGGCTAAATCAGTAGCCAGAAAGTGTTTTATGAACGGGACAACAGGGCCAGTGGATGATTTCAAGGGGTATCAAACCTAATGACCAGAGTTCAGTCCTGAGGTTCCACACGTGGAAACAGAATATTAACTCCAGAATATTGTCCTCTGATTTTTACGCCTGCATATGTAGCCAACTTCCCCTGCCCTGCACACTCACCTACACACACAAGATAAAAGCATAAATGCAATTTTTAGAGAAGTATGACACCATCAGTACCAAGAAATGGATATCTTTCTTGATCTTTGACAAACAGCCTCTCCTTAGTGCCACCTAAGGCACAGGAGAAGACAGAGACTTGCAAGATTACAGAACACATTGTTACATAGACATGTACGTCTCTGTCCACCCATGTAACTGTCTAGTTACAAAGAATCACCCTCCCTACAACAATTATGGGCTATTTTACTTTGAAATTGAACTGTTAACATTCCAAGAAGAACAGGCTTTCTGTTTTCAATGACCTCACAGTGAGTTTTCCATCTAGGTATTGAGAGAACAAAGCTGACGCTTCCCATGCTTTCGAGATTGGAATGATGCTCAGAGATTTCATATCCTTTTACACACTGACAATGGCAAACACGGGCTCCGTATGTACAACATAAAACCTAATAAAATATCCAGCTGTTCCTTCCCTGGTGACTCCTGTTGTTTCTATCTGAGGTGCTGTAATGTCAAATTTTCATGAAAATGTTCAGAAAACATACAGTATAAATGTACTAGGCTTGAAGATCCAGGGTGTGTTTGCCCTTTTCTTTGTGCCTGTCATCATATATCAAGTGCAGGCGAGGAAGCTTTATTTCCCAGTGGTCTAAACCTAGAGGATAATGCATATTCTTAATAACCAGTCATTTCTACATCGCTGTCTCCTGCAATATTCCAAGAATATGCTTTCTTTGTTCTCGCTCTCTCTCTCTTGCTAATCCAGACTAAAAATGCATCCATTTCTGCAAAATGCAGAGGTGAGAAAACAGAAATGCATCACAGTTAAGTTTTATTTTCTTAATTAAAGTGCATAGAATCACCCCAATTTTTCCTTGACCCCTAAAATACTCTGCAAAATCAATTCCATAAAGAACAACTATGTATATTTGGGGATCAGAGGTACTAAACTAGATAAGAATAATAATACTCAGCATTGAACATTTCTATGTAGATTTGTATGTAATTCAGAATAACCAGTGTCCACAGGATTTCTATGTTCTCTTGTGTTATACAAAACCCCATGAATTGTGTAAGAATGTCTGAGGAAACTGCTTTTCATTGCATGATGTATTGCAAATCCACCAGCCATAAAATGCCACTGCTCCAATTCCCATAAACCACTTGGTTTTGAATGTGCATAGACAAACTCAAAGACAGACCAGGATAAAATGAATTAGATTCAATGAGTTGAATACTAAGTGATAAAGTGATGAGAAGTATATGAGAAACATAGCTATGTAAAAGATGTTCCAGGAACATTTAAATCTGTAGTCAAGATTTGCTCTTCTATGGGGCTTGATATGGTCATTTTTGATACGGTAGGGTCCCATGTGACCTGGCAGAAGAGGTCAGGTGGATGATTATCTCATCATTGTCCTTATCAGTGGATACAAAGGGAATGGGTTTTACCAATTAACCCCCTACATGCTCATACTCAAAGTAATCTCAGCAGACTTACTCCCAGGTGGGTCGAATACAAATACCAGGGAATTTGGGGGCCTGATGGTCCCACATGAAAGTAGCCACAAGAAATGTTTAAGGACCAAATATGAAACTGTTACAAGAAAATCTGAGTCCTAGCTGTTAACATTGAAAGTTTGTATATGATTTCATTGCATGATTCCTTTCATATTTGTCAAGCACTCAGACATGTAAAAGGCAGCCTGTAATTCACCTCTGGCCAGATTTGGCATTCACATCGGAGTTTTAAAATTTTACCTCTATATTGAGAAACATCCTCAAATCTAAAGCTGGAATTCTGTTTTTCCATATATGCCTTTGGGATTACCAACAGTGTTAGCTATGACCTGGTGGCCACACTGTCACCATCTACTAGAAAGTCTACATTTTTATATCTAAGTAAGCAAGATTACGATTAGTAATTAGTTTCTAAGAGAGCTATTGTTCTAAAAAAAAAAAGACTAGGTAACAACAGGTTTCAAGTAAATTTTGAACATGTGGATCCTATAAACAGCAGTATCACTGAGTATTCATGTTAGTCCGTGCCCTATGCCATTACTGAAAAGGACTCCAGGCAGGCATGCATCTGTCTTCCTAGGCTTAAGTTTTACCTCATTTTGCAAGAGTACTCAGAAAGATAAATTAGCACCAAGAAATGATTGTAAACTACAACCATGAGTCCTTAAGAATATGAAAGAATCAGAAACACTTACCTGAAGGAGAAACCAAGGGCCAAGTCATTAGGAATCAAGCAGCAATCACCATTTCCACATCCATGTGAGGAGGCATGAAAAAGAGCAGAGAAGAAAAATAAACAAAATGATTCACTTGCATATTCAGAGAGGTGAGTCTACACAATCATAGGCTAATTCTATTGCTAATAATCTGCCAGAGTTTGGAAATCTCATAGGAGGCATTCTTTTGTTATTCCCATTACTACTCATTACAAAGAAATGATGTTGGCACTATCTGATGAAAGCCTGTGAGGTATGTGTGTGATAGCTAATACACAGTGAACAATCTGACCACTTAGGATATTCAGCAACACAGGACAGTTTTGAAAATGATTTGAATGAAGTCTTTATCTGAATATCAGCAGGCAAGGGGCCAGGGCGGAAATTATACAATGAGAACAGAATTGAACAATTCAGATACATTTATAGAAAGCTTGCAACTTAGGGCATCTCATTTGCCATCAAATAAAGTTGTTATTCACAATGTGCACCAACAATAAAACTAGCTGTCATGTATAAAATTTTGCTGGCAGGGCACATTCAGGCAAGTAAACATTTCCCAAATAAATGCATTGAAGTAGAAAGGGAAAAATCTCTTTAAGATGTTTGTGCATAGTTTCCCTGCCCCTTTAGTGCCTCCTTTAGTATACATTATGATGCCTTGAGCCAATAATTCATGAAAGTCTCATCATTTTCTATAAATATATATTTTAGTCATAAGAAACAGCCAAGCAATAAAGGCATCCAAAAAGTAAAGACATTCAAAGCTAAAATGATATAGTATTCAAAAAGCTACACAAAAATACAGGGAAGATGAGGCAAGGTTTTGTTTGTTTGATCTTGTT
>LOEQ01001810.1:613794-624468 GCA_001685075.1 Bramus lutescens
GGAATCTCGGCTTTTGTAAATTTCCACCACGTGTCAAGTCAACTGGCTTCCTTCAAGTTCCTATGGAGCAGTGCTTACGGGAAAATATCCTTTATGACGGACTTACCTATAGGCAACTAGAATAAGAGTCAATTGTAAATTCTGAACACCTTGTATTCCTTTCCTTTAGAGCAAGCATATATCTTACTGAACCAGATAAAACAAGGTTAAATCTTGGGTCTTGGGAGAAAATGAACTTGAAATTTTTGACTGCAGGGTTCATGTTGAGGAAGAATTTGAGTAGCATCCGAGGAGCAGGGAAAACCGTAGATGAGGGGTGTGTCTTCAGAATTGCCAGCGAGACTTTGCAGGAATTAGCTTGTGTTGTGTTAGTTCTTATCCCTAAAGCAGCTCTGCTACGTAAGTAAGCTGTTTGAAGCTGCTTTCTCAGAGGTATTATCTCCTTCAATCTGTTTTAATCACAACTAAATGCTTTCAATTGGTATATACTGAAAAAGAATTAGAAAGTCAGAGTTCCCCCAGATCTTTGTGATTTGGTTGGGAAAAAAAAATGAAAGACACGTACATGAAAATGCCTTCGAGAAATTGTATTTTTACCTGCCATTGTTTGCCTTAATCATGAAATATAAAGGGATTACTTCTTCAATTCCACCTCATATATAAAGCACTAAAGTGAATATTCTTTAGAGAGTGCATGAGATTCCCACAATCAGGAAGATACACTCATTAGAAAGCAGCTAACCTGTGGAAATCAGTATCCTTAAGCACATCATCCCGCAGAGTCAGGTAATTATTTCTTCTTTTGCAAGCTTCTTGGGTTATTTATTACTAAGATTTTTAAATTATTTCTCCCAGAATTCCTACCTTTACTTACTAACTCACACATTGTCAATGAAATCTCTAAAAACATGTTAATTTAAGTATCATAACAAGGGTCATGCAACCAATTCTGTCTGTGCTACTACCATCCTCCCATTAGAGCCATTCTCACTCAAAAAAGTTAACAGAATGATAAAGAAAAATCCATCACTCACAAAGTGTTGGTTTGATACTCTTAATTGCTATCTTCTGCTGTTTCCTTAAATTAAAATTAGTAAGAATTAGTGGTGATATGGTGAAAGAATTCCATCAATCTAGAATCTTTCATAAAAGGAGAAAGAAAAGTAACTCAAAGGGTTACTTTTTGGTCCTTGAATCTACATTGTTGGCATTTGAATCCAAATTCACCCATCTTCCAGGAATGCAATCTGCTTTATCAAATAAGGATCAAACAACTACTATTTATCTTAAAAGCTGTAGCTAGGATTTAATGATAGTGCTGCCTAATGAGTGTTGCCAGTATGCATCCTGTAGAGGGTGATGACTCATACATACATGGATCAATTTGAAACAAAGGGCACCAAGTAACAAACCAAGTGAATTTTTATTTTTTAATTATCTCCAAACCCAATTCTGAGCCTTTGGTTGTTATTTCATAGACGTCAATAGAATCACATTTTGCCCAAGATGTAGACCTATCAAATATTTTTATGCTGACATCAGTTGCCTCCTGACAGCTCCAAGATAAGAACTAACAAGCAGCCACTGACAGCCCTCCTAAATGATGCCCAAGGGCCCCCACTGCACAAGACAGTAGCAGCTTGTTACTGGTAAGGAAATGTCAGTCCAGTCAACATGTGGCAGGGTCACCAAGTCCCCTGTTGCCTCTTCCCCATGTAACTCACATGCTATAAGGTAGCATCCATAAAAATGTTGTTATTTTGTCCCAACCCTCAAACAGGACAACAAAGGTAGCTGCTCTCAGAGTTTAAGAAGTTGTTTGACTTCTTCTATCACAGAGATTTTACCCTTTACTAGACAGATTCATTGTCTTGCCTCTGTGTCTGGGCACAATTGAGGTTCCAAGAATTTCTATTCACCGTCAGAATGTTCTTCTAGGTGTTTCTATAGTGACAGACATCACCCAACATGATAACTGACTTTAAATTATATTCACAAGTAGTACATATGAGCATGTCTTTGTAAACACCCTGGATTATAGTTACAGATACCCCTTTATGTCACAACTGAAGTGAAATTCCCCTCTTCTCAGCAATTACTCTGATGTTCTTATTCCCACCAGTACACAAAACAGCTTCACAGTGCCATAGAGCTATTGCTTTTAACTTTTGTTTTGGTTTCTTTTCTGTTTGTTTGTTTGTTTGTTTGTTTTCTCAACTTGACACAAACTAGGGTAATTTGGGAAGGGGGAAATATCAACTTCAAAAACTCCTCCAAGAGACTGGCCTGGAGCAAGTCTGTTGGGGCATTTTCTTGATTAATGATCAATGATTGATGATGTCCTAGGGACCAGCTTACTTTGGGTGGAACCCTTATAAGAAGGTGTTTTCCAGACTACATAAGAAAGCAAACTGAGCAAGTTATTGAGGTGAAAGCCAAGAAGCTGCAGTCTATGGTTTCTGTTTCTGTTCCTGCTGCCAGCTTCCTCCCTGAAGTTCCTGCTTTGACTTCCCCTCAAGATGGATAGCTTCAAGCTAAAATGAACACTTTCCTCTAACAGTTGCTTTGGGTCATGGTTTTGTTTTTCAGTCACAGAAACAAAACCAAGACAGTGTTCATCTTGATTTTGTATTTGTATGTAATTTGGATAGTAGTTTCCAGGTGGCATATCTGCTGGTTTAAGAGATTCTTTTTCTGTTCTCCTCGTAGAGTGTAAAGTAATGATTAAACTTCCATTTTAACTTTCTGAATAGCTTTCCTACTTCTGTGCTCTCAGTTACACACACACACACACACACACACACTTACACACACCATGTTGTCAGTTGTCAGTCATGTGTTGGCACTATTATTGCTATTAGTTCCAAGATTTCATCACAGTTATCGAAAATGTCTAGCAGAATTTAAGGTCTTCAATCACAGTGCCATGCAACCATCGGTGATGTCCCACCCTTTGAGCTCATGCCAGGAACTTACTTTTCTCTTTGGATTGTAGCACTCGGGATGTGTCCTTTGCTGACACTGATCCACAACTCCTGTGGCTTTCTCATGATGCCACTATTGGGGGTAGCACTGGATGTGGTCTATGATGTCTCATTAATCTCAAGTCTCACTTTAGAGCAAATTGTGGGTCCCTCACGCTCTGTTCACACACCAGTCTCGAGGGTAAACTTACATCTGTGCTATAAATCAATATGAATATATAGTCACAGAAACGAACATATGGGTTAAATTTCCTTGAAATTACACATGCTTATAAAACTTGACCTAAAAAATGGACTTCGAAAAACATGTTTGGGATTTGATAGAACAAAAATATTTTAAAGTATCTCAAGCTGTTTTGCAAAACTGAAATACCAAGTGATTGCCAACCCTACTCTCAAAGTGTTGTCTGACACATGAGCTTTTCTAAGTATGAAAATGTATGTGGGAGAGGGGGGCTGAATGGGTAATGCAACTATAAACCTCATAATCAATTTTTAAACAATCCCTTCAAAAGTATTTAAAACATGATGCTTCTCAAGAGTCTAAAAAATTTTAATGTGGATGTGGGATTCCCCTCTGTATGCTGTGATTATCATGAATGAATAAAGAAATTGTCTTGGGCATGAGCAGGGAAAAGAGGTAGGTGGAGAAAACTAAACCAAATGCTGGGAGAAAGAAGGAGGAGGAAGGGAGAAGACATGTCGCCCGACCAGAGACAGATGCTAGAACTTTACCTGGTAAGCCATTGCCACGTGGCAATATACAGATTAATGGAGATGGCTTAGATTAAGATGTAAGAGTTAGCCAATAAGAAGCTAGAGCTAATGTGCCAAGCAGTGAATTAGATAATATAGTTTCTGTGTGATTATTTCGGGGATGAGCAGCCAGGAACCGACAAGCCGCTTCTTACAACAAAAATTCATCAATATTACAGACATTTATCAATTACTGTTTTAGCTCTATAAACAAGCAGAACTCCAAGGCAGGTACTTCACTGGATTAATAAAGCCAACATTACTTAACAGTTACACACTTAATCAAATGGCACAATCTTTCCGAGCAATTTATCCCTTCTAATTAATTTTATTTTTGAAGAAGGCAAAGATACAATGAGAATGTGGCACTCTAATAATATGGAGTATTTCCTCATAGTATATACTTTGTCTCAGGTACTTGAGCAAGCAATGACTAAGACAAAGTCACTCTGCACTTAGAAGAGCAACTTAAACAGTCAGCATCTTCTGTTTATAGTCTTGAACAGTTAGAGATTCTGGAGCAGGTGACTGTGGCAGGAAGTATGAATGACATCCAGGGTAGGGAATATGCTTATAGTTTGTGGAATATTATCTTAACTGGGCAAACATGTGTTACATATGTTTATGCTGCAGAATACTACTTTAACTGTGTAAAGGTGTGCTGCTTTGTTTATGCTGCATTTGTTTAATTATGTAAAGATGTATTGTGTTTGTTTCACCTTGCCTATCTAAGGCCCCTGATTGGTCTAACAAAGCATTGAACAGCCAATAGCTAGGCAGAGAAAGATAGGCAGAGCTGGCAGGTAGAGGGAATAAATAGGAGGAAACTCTAGGCTTGAGAGAGAAACAAGAAAAGAAGGAGGAGAAGAGAACGCAGAAGAAAGAGAGGGACATGATGTAGGAGGGTCGTCTGTCTATGTGTTACTTTCATTGGTTAATAAAGNGAATACAATTTGTGTGTTGTTATTTCGGGGTATAAGCTAGCCGTGCGGGAGCTGGGCTGGACGAAAAGCAGGGTCAGCTCCCCTTTCACTCTATTACTACAGGGACACACCTGGGGTAAGAAGTCAGGCAGCCTCCAGCCAGCCAGACACAACGCTGAAAGTAAGACATACAAAAGGTAAGAAAAGTAAGAAGCCCAATGCATAAGGTAGATAAACAGGTTCATTTAAGTTAAAAAGAGTTGGCGAGAAAGGCGCCTAAACTAGTCTGGGAATTCAAACTAGTAAGAAGTCTTCATGTCTGATTTGGGAGCTAATTGGTGACCCAAAAGAAAAAGTCTAGTACACTTATAGACATGGGGGAATAAAATACCATTTGAAACAAGCAGCTCCACTTCTTTAACTATAACTGTAAGTACATGTTTTCTAATGAAAACTTATATATGCATTAAGCATATTTTATGTGTCAAATATATATTAAACTTTACATATTTGACTAGACTTGACTCATAAAATCTTTTTGAGATTCTCTAATATTTAAATTTAAGATATCTAAAATATGTATTTAATACAGGCAATCTACAGAGACATACATATTGAATCATTTTGCTTATATATGGAACCTAAAATCCCTTCATGGTAATTGACAGGGTCTGTGGGATGAGGATGGAGAGGGAAAACAAACCTTTGGCGATGGTTAAGAAACTTAGTTACATAAAAGATAAATTCTAGTGCTCTATTGCATAGAAAGACTACTATAGTTAATGACATAGTATATGATATAAAATATCTAAAGGATTTTAAGAATTCTCACCACAAATAAATGATTATTGATAAAATAGGTTCAAAGAACTTTGATTTGACCATTTTATAATACTTGAATGCATTATATGCCCAATAAACTATACAATTATTATTTGTAAATCAAGATGAAAAAAGTAAAAATATTTCCTATATATTAAATTAAATATCAATCAAGTAACCTAATTATTTTGTACTTTTAAACATAATTTATCCTTAAATCCCATGTCTAAGTGTTTTGATTGTATTATATATGTGCTATGTGCATGCTTGTTTCCCATGGGGGACAAAAGAGGATGCCATATGCCATGGAACTGGAATTACAGATTGGTATGAGTTGCTACATGGGTTCAGTGCTCTATAAAATTAGTAAGTACTTTTAACTGCCTCTGTGCTCATCATATTTTGTAATATTTTAAAACTATAATGACTAGTTTGCTGTCTTTGTGGTTTTCTTTGGGGTTTAATGCTTCATTCAGGTAATTATAGCATAAAATTTAGACACATACATGCAAAAATTATATATACACAGAGATATGTATATATACACACATATATACATATATAAAAAACACATATATACAAATACATAATAGGTGTATAGACACACAGCAGATGCCTAAAATTAGGGTTTCCAATCTGTAAGTGAAGTACCGTTTTTAACCACTAGAGGGAAGCTACTTTCAAACTCAACAAAGAAAACCTTCAGGTTTGTGATTCACGTCATAGACCTTGTCCAGATAGGTATCTGATCTACTCACAAGCCAAGCCCCTTCTTGAACAATAAACATAATGACAATATTTAATTAAACAAGATCCCTCTTTTTCCGTAAGAGCTACAAAGACTTCCTCCAATAACTGGCAGCTGTAATTTGTATCCCTCTAGAGGCAAAAGAAAATCTATAAATTGCCTGGAGAACAGAGATCAAGAGGCAAAGACAGAAGCCGTGCACCAAAGTGCAGTCTTCGGCCTTTACCATCTGTCACAATTGCTGTCATTTCCCAAAGGCCATGTTTAAAACCGAGACAGGAGAAAGCCACTTGTAATTTGAAAGATGGTAAGAGTTCTGAATCACACTGAAATATTAAAACTCAACAATTTGGCCTGGTAACTGCTCTCGAGATCAAGAGAGAAAGGTCCTCTGAATAAGTTTATGGCAAGATTCAAGAGAGGGGGAAAGGGAATGGATCCAAATATGTCTGCAGATATAATTTTCATAGAAGGTGGTGTCATCTGTGCACTGAGGTGTACTAACTGGAATTTTGAATTAAAATTTATGGCCACACTTGTAAGAAGACTATCAGTTTTGAACAAAATTATTGGCCAGTGATGGCTCTTGGAATTCAGCATTTATGACAATGAAACAATTACTGCACATCTTAGGCATTGTGCTTAAACATGTTATTTTTCCTGTATTATCTTACTTAGTAATTGATCATCCAAAGTAGATACTACTATTATTTTAAAGCTGAGGGTATTTGGGTTTAAATATATTGACTTCTTTATTCAAATGGAGGGGTCTTGTTATGAATATATTTTAGTTTTACATCCATTAATTAATTTTTCTTTATTTACTTTAAAGGTAAGATCTCATTTTGGAGCATACGCAGTATTGGGATTTATAATGTGTTCCAGGGTGAACTCAAACCAGTGGTAATTCTCCTGCCTCAGGCTCCTGAGAACAAGAGATACAGGCATGAGGCTACTCAGTTTTACTTTAGAGTATATAATTTTAGCTTACTGTTCTAATAGCTATAACCCTGGCTTGCTAATAATAACAAAAATTATAAGTAAAAAATTCTTCATCCATGAAATTACACAGAACACTGAGATTGGTCTTTAAGGCAGATTTGGCTATTATAATATTCCTATTCCCCATTTTTCCCCTTTTATCAATAATAGTATAGATTAGAGATGTATAATATAATAAGCCACTAAATACATTCTACAACCTTCCATAAAACATGAATTCTTGTGTTAAAATAACAGGCAAGAAGTTACAGACTAGAATTACTGTTTATTATTATTATTATTATTATTATTATTTTTATTATTATTATTATTATTATTTTGGTTTTTAATGACAGGGTTTTGCTGTGGGATACAGTTTTTGTACACTGCAAAGATTTGTCACTTGTATTAGTTTAACAAAACACTGGCTTGCCAGAACCCAGGCAGGAAGTACAGGTGCGGCTACCAGGTTAAGAGAATTCTGGGAATAGGAAGGGAAGAGCCAGTCATCAGCCAGACGGAGAGGAAGTCAGATGAGAATGCCTTACTGAGAAAAGGTAGCAAGCCATGTGGTTAAATACAGATAAGAATTATGGATTAATTTAAGTTGTAAGAGCTAGTTAATAATAAGCCTGAGCTAATATGTGAAACAGCTTATAATTAATATTAGCCTCTATGTGTTTGTTTGGGACTGAACAGTTGATTGACCTGGCAGGACAGAAACTTCCGTCTACAGGGTTTCTCTGTCTAACAGCCCTGGCTGTTCTGGAAATCACTATGAAGACCAGGCTGGTCTGAAACTCACAGAGATCTGCCTTTTTCTGTTTCCTAAGTACTGGGATTAAATGTATGTTCCACCACCACCCAGCTAGAAACACTATTTTTTGTATAGGAGGGGACAAACTAGAAGCCATTTTTCTCTCATTCTCCCCATTCCCCACCACAGTCTCTCTGTCTCTCTCTCTCTGTCTCTCTCTCTGTGTGTCTCTCTCTCTCTCATATGTGTGTACACTTTAGTGTTTGAAGATGTATACTTGAGTGTGTGTTTCACGTATATATGTGCCTGAATACAAGGCCAGGGTAAGACATCAGCTATCCTCTGTAACTGCCTAGTCTATTTTCCTGAAGCAGGGTTTCTTACTGAACCTTGAGTTCACTGTTGTGCAGTCCGGCTGAGTCCATTAAGCCCTAGCAGTCCTGTGTCAATGCACAACAGTGCCCGTACTACCAGAGTTACAGGCATGCGAAGTTGCATCTAACTTCTCATTTGAGTGCCATGAATCTAAACTGAGAGTCTCATTCTTGTAAAGCCAGTGCTTTTGTTCACAAAGCCACCTTCTTAGCTACACATTTTACTTTTATCATTCTTATTATTTTATGAATAAGATACTGTCTAAACTTTCTTGGAAGCTACAGAGGCAATTATAATCCCCTTGGAAGGCCAAGGGGATTAGCAAAAATGTTGGATGCATAAATCTATAATTTGTATATGACATTAGCTAGAGGTACATAGAGTCCTTAGCTGATAGCAATCTTGTTTTATAAAATATATATGAAGAGACTCGAAGACATTTCAAGCCATTTCTAGCTATAAGTTTTACCATCTTATTTAAGCATCTCAAAGATAAAACAAAAATTACACATCAAATTTACAAACTTTTATTGTTTGGTCCAATGTTGTAAAATTTGATTAAGTAAAGCCCATGGTTGTTGGAATCCACTCCAGAATGCCATTCCCTACTCTGTAATTCCTATACCTGAGCAGCCTGATCAGATAAGGCAATGGAGTCAGAATTAGAAAGTTTCGTTTCCATTGAAAATCATGTGGCAGTTTAAAAACAGCCCTTACTCATCACATTTCTCTCCATGCAGTTGTGTTAACTGTGGTTTGTAACTAAGACCTTTGTGCACTCAAAGGTCATTTTATGAGTACAGGAAAGGTTGATTTGGCTTATTCTATCCCGCAGAAGGAGATAGTGAGTGAAGTTTGGAGATCACACTAATTCACCCCAGAACCCTTCTTCTATTCTACATTGTCTTATCCATATTCAGATTAACCAGAAAAAAGGAAAACACATTGAATCGGACAACCTGACAAAGTTTCCATGTTGATTCATTTAATTCATTTAAAGTAATTGTAAGAGACTACAATATACTACTGAAATTTAAACAAAAAGACCCCCAAGCTGGCTTATTTTTAATAAACAAACCCCAGCCCCATTCCTTACAGCAGTGTTATGTGATAGCCTTGCCCTCCAAAGTATGGAAAACAACTTTGATAGTGTCCTCTCCGTGTCTGTCCTTTTGCCCTCAGTAGCTTCATGTAAGATGCCTTGAGACCAAGTTTATTTTAATCTGGGAATGATTTTTAAAATATAATTTTCTATAAACTCTACGATTTTGGGGTCCTGTGACTTATTGTCACATTCTAACCCTTGGAAAAAGACAGCCCCAATGCAGCATCATCAGTACATCACCAAGAATCCAAAAACGCCCCCTCAGTGCCTTCCTGGCAGAATTTGGTGAGTGAATCTAACTCCTGTGAATCAGTGTCATAATTATTAAGCTAGATAACTAACTGCATCATCAACATTGTGTGTTTTGACCCAAGACAATACACCTTAAGACAAAACCACATCAAGATTATACATAACTGAACTCTATTTAAAGGAAACGAGCAGAGAGAGGTGCCATTTTTAAAAGGGTCAATATAAAAATTATGGCACCAAATCAGCACATCCAATAAGCAAAGTGAAAGGAAAGCTGTCTATGCTTTGGGCTTGATTTGTAATTGCCATATGTATCAACGCCATCATTTCTGAATGTCTGTGATTGCCCCTCTTTACTGAAGCATTGCTAGGTCATACTTTGTTTCAGGATTTTCACTGACTTATTTGCAGCAGCCTGTGTGCTGTGAAATAGCGTCTGTCTCAGGGAAGCTGTTTCCATCTGCCTAGGCATGGGCATAACTGTCATAGAGCAGAGATTACATTGCTGGGGAACTGAATACCTAGAATCGCAGTCGTGGTAACTAAACAAAGCAAGGGAGGCCTGTGGTGGTGGTAATCAGGATATTAACGCTCCCTCTTAGAAGGGGTGAGAAATGCTCTCCATCCGCCATTTCAGATTCCTTTCACCAATCCCTCCTGTCATCAGGTGCTCCTGATCTTGGGGTGCTAGAGTAGATCGGAGGTGGAGGGCAGACTTAGGATAGGACTGCAGAGATGCAGCTTTCCTGTGACATCACCCATGCTGGAAACAACCTTTAAGTGATACAACCCTTACAAGCAACTCCAACAAACCTACTGGTTCAGGAGGGAGAGTACAGTGAAGTCATTTCTCTGATTTATCCCTGCTTAACTAGGTAAATAGATGTTTTCTTCACATATCCCCGGGAAAGTTGATATAACGATATGCCTGTTATTACAGGTTTAAAGATTTATGACGATGTGGCAATTGC
>LOEQ01001810.1:647697-660681 GCA_001685075.1 Bramus lutescens
TAGTCTGTTTGGATGCTCACCTTCCTAGACCTAGATGGAGGGGGAGGACCTTGGTCTTCCCATAGGGCAGGGAACGCTGACTGCTCTTTCGACTGTAAATGGAGGGGGAGGGGTGGGGCAAGGGGGAGGGAATTGGAAGGATGGGAGCAGGTGGAAATTTTCGATAATAATAATAAAAAAATAAAAAAGAATAATTCGCATTTGACAGTTCATATGTGTATGGAGGGGAAGGTCAATTGTACAGCAGAGTGGGGAGATGTGAGTTTATATGCAGGAGTGATGTGCATGAGTCAGAGAGAAGGGATCATATTTATGTCTCTGAGAGTAAGACACACAGCTGAAATTACCTGCTTTTGTTATGTCTTTCCTTCTCTCTGCTTTCGTCCTTTCATTGTAGTGAGTGTGTCTCTCTCTCTGTATCCATGTGCAGCTGTTCTCTTGTGTGCGTGTGTGGAGGTGTGCATTTATCTGTGCGTGATGTCAGAGTTGATATCAGGTGCTTGCCTCAACTACTCTCCACCTTAGTTTTTGTACATCCATCTGGCAGCTAGACTCTCCCTGATTTGGCTAGAACTATCCAGCAATCCCCAGGGATTTATAAGCATCAGTGGATGTAAGGCACGCATAGCGCATAGCGATACCTGAAGTTTTAGTGTGTGCTAGAGATAGATCTATATTAAATCCTCATGCTTAGGGGACAAGCAGTATATTGACTGAGAAATATCCCATACTGCTCTAGTCATTTTTAGGATCCCATAAAGATATATCTATAGTGAACTACACAAAATTTAAGGGCTCAAGTGAGTAAACTTATAGGAAGTGAAGGGATGCATATAATCAACCTTAGATGGAGTTCTCTAATTGATGGGTCCCCTGTCCTAACATTTCTCTTTTTATTGTCCTATTCCTACTCAGAAACATACTCACTCCAAGAGAAAAATATGTCACTCCTATAAAAATATATTTCAGCTGGCAGAATTATAAACGATGCCACTGTTCTGCTCTTCAGCCACAGTGCCTGGAAGAGTCATGCATGATGGTTCAAGGTGGAAATACTTGATGTGAAAGGGCTAATTTTGATCCCTCAAGGCTAAATAATTCACATATCCATGACCCAAACTTGGAGGCATCATGGTTAGGTAAGTTCAACAATGTGAAAGCTTTGATTTAAATACCTTCAATTTATTCCTATTTCTATTTAATTGGACCTTTAAAAGGATGGAAATTGCATAGAGTATATTTTCCTATTAACATCATCAATGCTACTTTTTCAGATAAAGAATGGAGTATGGGAGTATGAGAGTTACCACTGTTCACCAAATGTCTTCTTATAGGAACCAAGAAAGTAAATTTTCATATTCTGAAGGTGTCTATCCTCAAAGTCTACCATCATGATCCAAAAACCATACAAAAAATGTTCCTCAGATTTTTAGTTACTTATTCTGTTGCTGTAATAAAATAACATGACAACACAATTTAAAGATAGAAGAGGTTTTTTGTTTTGATTTTTTGTTTGTTTTCTTGCTTGCTTGCTTGTGTATGTTGTTTTTCTTTGGCTCACAGTTTGAAGGTACAGTCCATCATGGCTGTACACTTGTAGAACCCTGGTAGCAGGGACTTATAGCAGTTGGTCACAGTGAAATTCTAGCGAGGAAAAAGAGAGCAATAAATGTGCTCGCAGCTACCTTCCTCCTTGTATTTATTCAGGGCCTTCTAAAAGTGCCACCACAGTTAAGGCATCCCTACCCACTGGAGTTGACATAATCTAGATAATTCTTCAAGGGTATCCTCTTGAGTTGGCCTCTATTTGAATCTATTTACTGTCCAGTTGACAATATGAACCATGACTTAGAAAATAAGGGAACACATGGTAATGTTGGATAACGTTTATATTACCCTATTTTGTGCCAGAATTTAAGAGACTGCACTATTCCAATTAATCAAAGTTGTATAACTTCACTGTAACTGCCACCTTGAATAACAATCATCTCTGTTCTTCATATATACAGAAATATGGATAGGAATAACCATTATGCCTATTTGATAGAAGAAACTAATGCTCAGAAAGGCTAAGAACACTTGTTAAAGTTCATACAATGTACTACTCTTTCAAGATTGGACAATTTTGTAAAGACCCAGTAGTAAATAATTTGGAATTTGTAAGCCATATTGTCTTTTTAGAATATTTAGGTTTGTCATTTTTTGTACCAAAAGCATCCATATACGAGCAAAATTATGAAGTCGCTAAGTCAGATTAGCCCTCTAATTGTAGTTTGCTGTTTATTAACACACACACACACACACACACACACACACACACCTATACTATGAGGAATAATATACCATAAGTTCTAAATAAAATGTACTTTATAGGTGAACTTTTAGAATCATCCAGAGCATGTAAAATGAATATATGTTACAATATATATGAAACAGAATATCTATGAATGTAAAAGACTACATGCACAAGAACTAGCTATTCTATAGTATTGACCTGGATATGTCAAGGAAAACGGAGAACTCAATCCGAATTGAATGGCAAGTGAAAATTTCCTGGATAAAAACATAACCTCAGATTTTTCTTAAGTGCACCTTGTTATGCATACAGAATAGATAATATTCAAGGACTTTAAAATCAGGGTTCATAAAACTCTTATACTGGCTGAAGGCTAGATTTCCTTTGTTTATTGGTGGTAGTCAGGTAGGTAAAAAAGCTGGAAATGAATGAAGCAAACTAAATTATATACAAATTGTGTTCATGAGCGAAATGCCAGTTGCATAATTTTTATTGATTTTATAGATATATGTATTTTCACCTTAGAGAAAAGATATGCTTTTGTAAATATAAAAAGCCTTTCAAGTTGTAGCCTTCACTTGTCCTTGCTCAGAAGCCAGCTTACTTTTAAAACAAACATTCTGCAATTGTTGCTCTCCCATTCAGCAATCCATCTGCTCCAATGTAAGTCTGTAGAGTGCAGGTGGTCTGCCATGGTGTGTAAGAGGAATTAATGAAGTTTTGAAATTTTTTACTCTTTCATGCTATGCTAGATGGTAAAAGGGGGGGTTATTGTGTTCAATCCTCTTGCTTAACCACATCCACAATTGGAGATTTTCATTTCCTATTCACACACAATGTTTTATAGGTGTTTCCTGGTTGTTCAAGGTACAGCTCAACGCTCATCAATGATTTACAGCATAGATAAATAAATTACTATTAATAGATAATATATGAATACTACCTTAAAACTGAAAATTATAAAAAAATCATTTCAACTTGCCCTAATTATAATCTAAAATATCTTGAGCTTATAGCAACAACTTAAAGAGACAAAGACAGAAACATATCCACCATAACATAATTTAATGGTATCTTTACTTACTGGATATTTGCTGTGCTTTAAAGATTTTCCAAAGCTTGTATTTGTACACTAGTACTCATTTTTAATAGTTAAATGACATTTCATAAGGCTTTTCTAAATTAATTGCTATCTAGGTTTCCAATATTTTTATAGCATACCATCTTTTAAGTTTAAGAATGACTCAGATCAAATAATGCTATAATAAAGTATTAGATTTAAGTTTATGATTTGCCAGCACTGAAATGTGTTGCTTTTCCTAAGTGCATTATGAATTTACTATTTGGCACTAAAGATATTTGTATGAAGTATGATTTTTTTGTGTGCCCATTACATTTGTTTTCCATAATCTTTCAAATGTTGTTAGCCCTAAACCACAGAAAGATTTTTTTATCATTATTAATATATATTTCTATCTGTAATAAGAATAGTAAAAAGCCTGGAGAAAATTGGAGACCAAAGAATAAACTCTCTGCAAAAGTAGTTCATGGATAATATTTATCACTCAAGCAAGTTACACAAATTTCGTCTCCGGGCGTACTTATTTATCAGTAACAACCCTCTTGCAGTCTACAAAACATAAGATGGTATTGAAGATCATATTTCCAGGAATTAACTAAATTAATTAAAAAATAACAGGCAAAATATTTTAAGAACTCTCTGTTTCTCTCTCTCAGCACACATGAGTGCTTGCACATACCCATGTATCCTAGAAGTCTAGGAAAGGACATGAGATTCCCTGGAGCTAGAGTTACAGGAGGTTGAGTCACGCATGGGTGCTAGAAACCAAGTTTCAGTCCTCATATGAACAGTTAAATGGCCTTAACTATTGCTTAACTATTGAACTACCTCTCCATTCTTTTATCCAGAGAGAGAGAGAGAGAGAGAGAGAGAGAGAGAGAGAGAGATTCTCTCTCTCCTAATTTTAAGCAGAGTGAATGTAGATTTCTTAAACAAAAGCAAAAACAAAACCCCCTGAGAATGGGAGAGGCTCTAAAGAGGAAATTCATTTTCTGTTGTGTGGGGAATACTTTCAAAACTGTATCCAATCATGTTAGAGACAAAGGAATGTCAACAAATTAAAAAGACAGAGTAACAGACACACAGACAGATAGAAAGATGCAAAGACACCAAAAGGAAAATGAACAACACTAAAATTCTAAAATAAGATCTGACTATGATGATGACAAAATGTGGGTCCTTATAAACATAAACTTATAGGATCTGTGAGGTTTCCTATTGGATTACTTCATTATCTTCTATTATACAATGTGGTCATAACTAAACTGGTGTGGGGAATATTTACCATATTCCCCACATATTTTGTTAGAATTATAGATCAGATCATTCCTTTTGTCTACTTGGTGAAGGGACTTGTGATCCCAGAAATGAAGCCAAGTCAAGTATTCCATCCTGCTGCTTCATGGGTATATTAGGCTGAAGGAATAGTAGAATGTCTCGTTTTTCTTCCCTAGGTGGAAAGACGATGGTTCAAAGATTTATCTGCTATGGATTTAAATTAGCTAGAATCTGTGGATAGCTGTTTGGTAGAAAATGTAACCAACTAGTAATAAAGTATGAATTCAGCAAGGGAAAACTCCATGTGACCTGAATAAGTCAATTCAGGTCATATGGCTAAAGCATTATTCATCTAAACATTTGGATGGTGATTGAGTAAAGTCTAACCATCGTACAGGTACATAGAAATCAGATGAGAACCAATGGCAAGAGAGAGACATGTTCTAGACTGGAGACAAGATCACATGTGGTAATTAACCAAGACTTTGTGAATTCCTTAGAGAGAGAAAGGGTGTGATCTACATGAAGAAATAGTTAAGAAATTACACTTCACATTGAATAAAATAGCTAACAGTTTTCTTTAAGTACTCATAGATACTTTTGAATAGTTTAGTGTCTATATGCACTCCTATGGTGCAGTCTCACATAAATGATAACAACATGCCAATTCAAGCATCTAACACAGAGCAGATATTCCATTAGAAAGAGGAATGCTGAAGCCCTAATTATTTTCTGCAGTTTCTTTTAAAATCCATACTGAAATAATGATAAACAGAAATATTTAATTCTGTATTCTTTAAAATATTTAGAAAGAGACTACATCAAAGTGTAAAGAGGGCTCCACTACAGCACAATTGTTTATATATGTATATATATATTCAGGATAAATTACATATCCTTTCACCTCTTTACTAAAACTGTGCGTGTGTGTGTGTGTGTGTGCGCTTGTGTACAGGTTTGTTAAAGAGAGAGAGAACTGGCTATAACTAGACTATACCATTAAATCTTCAAATACTTACATGTTAATAGATGTATATGCCTGAATTCTGAAATAATCATTTTGAACACACCCCACAAGTTAAGCAGAATTTTCCACTATGCATACTCAAAATATCTTTTTCAAATGCTAATTTGCTAATTACAAACTTTTCTCAAGCTTAAGGAAGCTTATAGGCTTCATTTGAATCATTTGCATAAATTGCTCCTCATATTGGCACTGCCATCATTAAGTTCCTAAAACATTTAAAGAAAGAGGCAGATTTTCTTTTAAACTCATGACAATTAAATGCATTGATTTAGAAAGTAATATTAGAAAATAAACTTCTGAAAATTTAAGCATTTAGAAAAATAAATGGCATGTTTGTTCTACCTTGTGTTAATTATTCACATGAATAGAAGGTCTCCAGCTTTCACAGGACACAATTTAATTATCCTTCACACATCTCACACCAACAAATAATCAAAAGCATCACAAATAAAACATCCGAGTCTGGAGTCTAGCAAAGGTGATTAGCATTCTGACCTTTTGTCTCCTCTCCAGTGCAATAATAGTGACGCTCTGAAGGTGACGATGATTTCCTAAGCAGTTAACTAATGCCAGCTGTTATGGCAATTACAATTAGGACAGTTGGTAGGCTTGAAACAGCCAATCTGAGCCTCCCAAGTTTGCCATGTTTCTTGCTTGTCTTTTAACTACCTCCACCTCCCCAAGAGAAGTAGAAAAGAAAGTACATGTAAAAAACAAAACACAAGTGAGTCAATACTTACTTTTATAAGGATATTGTCATCTTCAAAACTTGCTATTTAAAATTTGTCTTTAACATGTTGCTTGGCAATTATTTATCCCTAGAATGGAGATAAATAACTACCTGCACTCTATTATTGGCACAGGTAGAATTAGAAAGTCTGTGTGAAGTTCATAGCTTTATTTATGTTAGTAAACACATAATCATTTGCTATTATTGCCACTCATTCATCCTTATCTGTATAAATTAGCCTGCATTGTAAAATTACTGTATATTTATCATATTTATTTCCTGATAATTTTATTCTTCAGATCAAGATAATAAGTTATGGACAGCACTGATTGAATATAGAAAAACCTACATTATCATTAACTTTTTGAATGTCCACAGGAGTTGATTAAGACTGGGGGAAAGCCTGTAGGCTCTTACGATAAACTTGCATGGTCTTTTATGCAAGAACCAATGTTATCTAAAAGTACAGCAACAATAATTATCAAACTGGAAATCCTCTCTAGTAGGGAAAAGGCTAAATTCTAATCACTTCTCATCCTCCATGCTCTTTCTGGAATGGACACAGGAGGCCGGCTTGCTCACATGATAAAAGTTATTTGTTAAAACTCTTAGGTGGAGGTTAAAAGGGGAAATACAGAATAGCAGAGAGACAGAAAAGAAAGGGAGAGGATGCAAGAGAGGAAATGAGGAATGAGAAAACGGGAGATAGAGACACAACAGAAACACAGAGACACACACATACATAGAGGAGAGGGGAAAGAGAGAGAGAGCAGTCCCTGTGAAATCTCACTATATTTAAACTCTGTAGGGTCATGACATGTATTTTCAGTGCAGTGGAGAGGTATCAGTTATAAAGGGGTCAAAACATACCAAAATAAGGAGTCGGGGAAAAGATCAGGTCATTGAATATGTAAAAGCACAGACTAGTTACATCAACAGAGATAACAGAGATATATATGGCTTTCTGTAACACACAAATTTCTCAGGTGCACAGAAAATAGTGAGAAAAACATAGAGAGAGAGAGAGAGAGAGAGAGAGAGAGAGAGAGAGAGGAGAATTAATTAAGAATGCTACATGACTGCTACCAGGGAAGAATTTTAAAAATTAATCTTTTCATTAAATTACAAAAACACACCAAGAAAGAAGGTACAATAATAAAATTTCCACAAGAGTAAAGTCCCTGAAAATTTTATATACCAGGGTTAGAAATGTCATTATCTCTCATGAATTTTGAAATGCATACAAATTGTGTATGGAATAAACAGCAAAAAAATCAATTTGTAAATTTCTCAGATTAGTCCCACGTGCAGTATGTAATGGGAAAGTAATTTTATTTCGGGAGTTTGGAATTGTGAATTTTAATTTGTTTTAGCAGGATGATGTAGATAAAGGCAAAGATTCCATGGTAGGAAGATGATCTTTCCTTTTCTGGCCAAACTCTCTTTTGCTGTTTAATCAATAGTTATTGAAAAATGATTTTAGGATATAGGTGATGTTTTAAGGCATGAGAATGACTGAAAATCTCTCTAACAGTGGCATGTCACACTGTTAGACTCCTCTTCCTTTCATATATGCTTAAGAACCACAATTTCAGTATGTAACTATAAGAGGGTTGTAATGTGTAAAAAACGGGAATAGTATTGGAAAAGAGAAACATGAAAACAGTGAAACTTGATGGCATCTGCACATATAGTCAATTAGATTTTTCTGCAGCATTGTTTTTCTTTAATTGTTGTCATGTGTATGTTTTGGAACCAACCAATGAAGTGTCTAACTTGGCCATTTAGATGCAGGTATCTGGCTCAGTTTGCTAATGCACAAACTGATGTGTGAAGAATAGTCACAAGTACAGATTTTCAAATGATTTTTTGGTTGCATTTTTTTCCGTGTGTGTGTATGTGTGTGTGTGTGTGTGTGTGTATGTGTGTGTGTGTGTGTGTGTGTGTGTAGGTGGTTTGCCTGTAAGTATGTCTGTGCACCAAGTGCAGCTGGACGTCACAGGAGAGTGGGGGATCCTCTGAAATGGGAGGTACACATGCTTGTTAGCAGCCATGTGGGTGCTGGAAATCCAAGACAGTTCCCCTGGAAGAGCCGTTACTGTTCTGAGCTGCTGAGCCAGTTCAACAGCCCTCTACTTGAACTTATTTTTAAATTGATGATAGATATGTGGGATTTTTTCATTTTTTTTTTATTTTACCCAGTTCAGAAGAGATGGTCAAACATCACATTCTTCTCTCCATTTGAATAAGTCCCTATGTGGAGTTTCTACTTTCTACGATGCAGAACTTACAACAGCATCCGGAAAACCCCGAGTATCAGAATATTCACCGGCAGATCCATGATGCCACACATTTGAAAGTGATTTTGAAGTGACTGCTACAGTTGTTACTCAAGTCTGTGACAGATAGGTTTTGTTGATTTTAAAGGCCAATTCTCATAATTTTATTTTCATGAATAAATATAAACCATTCTAACAACATATACAAGTGTAATTTTAATAAATGACTAGACGCTCCCATCTGCCTGACAGTAAAAGCCACTAAAAAGAGTCAGACTAGAAGAATCATGCCAGGTTATTTGGATTTAGCATTTCTTAGACAATCAAAAAGGGAAAAGACCATATGGTTTCTAATTTCCTCGCAGCACTTTATATGCAAATTTGCACACGAGATAAATGTATTTTATGTGCACTCGTGTGATAAATGTTTCTTGGGGATAAAAAGATTTTAGTTTTGGTTAAATTTCGCTCTTCAATTTATTCGGCTTAGATGCTTACATAGCATCTGCAGAGAAAAGTGAACTCCAATGAGGAATATATTAGTGTTGTTAGTAATCTCACGGTAATTTCGTTAATACCCTTCCTTAACTCGTGGAAAAAAAAATAGGAAAAGAATTGATTTAGGCAAGCTTCGTATCAAAGTGAAACAAAAGATAAATCTTTTGGGGGCAATTTTTCTGCAATAGGCTTTCTAAATTAATAAGTGACAAGGTGAGTTCTGAAATATGGAAGTAGTAATCGCCACCCTATTCACGACATACTTCTGTGGCACCCGATAGTTCTCTCTGGCCTCAGCAGCCAATCAGTTCTGTCAGCCTCAGTCCACAGGAACCACTGATCCATTAGTAGTCACTGAGTCAGTTCTACCTCTTCAAAAGACCTGGTGTATTAGGGGCCCATCCCCTGTTGATACATCCACAGCACAAGTCCCTCACCTAAAGCTCAGGGAACATCACAGAAGAGAGACATGGCAAGATATCGAACCAGGATATTTTCTTACAAGTTGTGTCTTCTAGATGTGACAGGCAATGTGCACTCATGATTTCCACAGTTCAGTTGTGAAACAAAACCCAAACAATGACAATGCGATTGGAGGAAATCTCACAGAACCCTGAGAAAAAGGAAGAGCCACAGGCTATCAATGTTTGCGAGAAGAACCAGTCTTATTCAAGGATAAGTGCTAAGCGGTCAGCCCTAAGCGCATACACATACCAGCATCACTAAATGGACTCGGCAGCTTATAGATCTATGTTAATTAATATATACATGTGCACATATATACATACAAGATAATAATAAATTTTGAAAAGAACTTATGAATTTTAAAGGCCGTAGAGAGCATGTGGAGGAGAATCAGAGATGGCAGGGAGGTGGCAAATACAGGGCACAAATGTGAAAGTTACCAAAAGGCCTATGGCATTTGAAATTGGCTTCTTTTTAAAATAATGTTAAAGGAAACTTCCATGTTACTATTCTATACTGGTGCACTCTGTTTATTGCTGTGCATTATTTCATTGCAATATATGTTCTGATTCATTTATGTTTTAACATTTATAGTCATTTTTAAATTATTGTTACCCTTATATTCTCTTGTGACTTATTAAGTCTCTTATGACAATATTACTAAAATATTTATATATGTATGTCTTAACTTCTTATGGTCTAATAGACAAATATTTAAGAGTGCATTGTTGCATCATATGGTATGTGCACAAATTTACATTAGATTTACAGATTTTTTCAACTGAATACACTATTGTGCCTTCACATTAACAAGGTATTAGACATTCAGTTGTTCCATATTTTATTCAGTGATTGAAATCATCATTCTTTCAAGTTCATGCTAGTCAAGTTACTAAATATCAATGCAATTTAATTATATTTATTTTGCCAAAAAGTAGACAATAAACCTCTCTCAATTTGTTTGTGATCTTTTTGTTAGAATTTAATTTAAATTCTTAAAATTTTAAGACATAGTGACAGGTTTTCTTATTCAGTTAAAAGGCTATCATTTCTGTCTTCTGCATGGACCCTTTACTAGACATACATTTAAAACTATTGAAGAGTGAAATAGCTTAATTCATAAATATTAATTTATTTTTTCATTTTAAAATGATTCATAAGGACTCTATTATAAATTACTTTGAACTATTATTTCTATGTTTTGAAATATTATAAAGTTAACTTGTTTTACTTAACTATAACTTGGTTGGACAACAATTGTGATGGCACCTGCTTGGAGTTAATATTCACTCATTTGTTTGTTTTGGCAATATCATCAATTAAAACGATTATGTTTCTTATATTAAACTGCCTTTAAATAGATGCAAGAATATCAATAGACTTATCAGTATTCATCTATTTCTCAATTCTATTCCGTTTTTCTTTACAGCTACCAATACATTGCTGCTTCAGAGGTTTACCAAAGCATTATAATATTTGAAATCAGAAAATATAAGTTGCAATCAGTTAATTTCAAAATAGGTAGATATAGAACTCTTTGGTGGCCTTACAAATACCACCAAGGTTAGAGAGATGGGTCAACAGAATAAAACATTTGTCATGCAAGCCTGGTAACTTGAAATTCGTTCCCAGAAATGACATAAAGGTATAGGCAGAGAATGGAACCCACAAAGTTGTCTTCTGTACTCCCTATGGCATGCTCACTCCCTTCCCACCCCACAGATCCTATATACATACAATAATAATAATCAAAGAGTACTCTACAAGAACAGACTCTGACTGAAACTTGACAAAAAAATGTACCTGAAGTAGGGACTGTATTTAGAAAAACAACACCTTCTTTTAGCAATCAAAATGACAGACTGAGATAAAGATGAGCTTGCAACAAATGATATTGGACAATGTTGTTACGTTTATGTGAACTTGATTCCTGTGTTTAGGAATTGCTTGTCTTCACCAACAATTTTACACTTTGATTACAAACAATTTAGATTTGTTTTTGAAGAGACTTTACATCAGTTGATCAATTTAAGCATTGCGTGCTCCAACTCTCTGTTTTATGGGTTGAAAACAGCCAAACAAAAAGGGAAGGGGGAAGGAAAATAGTGTTTTCCTTCACGCGCTGTAAAATTGTAGCCACCTGTGCTATGTTTGCAGCATGCTCCTTAGGCAAATGAAAGGCCCAAGTGTAAGTGCTTCCTTTCATGCTCTGCAGGGAAGTGTATTCAGGCAGCAGGCAGAAATCCCCAGTCACTCTCCACTCAAGTAGACATGCTAAAAATTACACTGGAGGCCACTTGCTGCATGAACTTGTGCTGAAGATGAAGAGGTGGTTGGTTAACCGTAAGAAAAAAAAATCTTAAAACAATGAAACAACATAACAAGGTAAAGTCAGGGCCCATGGGGACATCTAAATTTGCTGACAGTGGCTTATCAGTAGTATGCAATCTTAGCTTTCCCCCAAACCAAGGAAGAACAGCAGAATACACTCCAGTAGCCCTCAGAGATTTTTCCTTACAGTTTTATTTCCTTTGAATTTGTTGTCTGTTGTATGGAGAAAATGATCAATGTCACTATTAGTCTACCTGTGACTTTGTGCTGGGTAAATAGATAGGAAACTATACTAAGGATGACCAGGTCAGTTATTCCTATCAGGGCTGGGGTTCTGCAATCCTTCAGCTGTTTCTTCTAATAACTTTTTATTAATGCCTGAAAAACTCACTTCTCTCAGGACATGCTGTGTTAATGGAATAATCTTTTTGGACATTGAGAAGATGTGCCTTTGCCAAGGTGCCTTCTGATTGGCTTAATAAAAAGAGCTGACTGGCAGGTATGCTAGGCGGGAGGTATAGGCTTGAGGGCAAGACAGGACACTTGGAAGAAGGGTGGAGTCTCAGGAGTCATGAACAGACACAAAGAAAAATAAGATGAATGTGCCCTTATGAAAGAATATAAAAACATGTGGTAGAGGGTAGATAAGAAATATGACTTAATTTAAAATGTAAGAGTTAACTAATAAGAAGCCTGAGCTATCAGCCAAATATTATAATTAATATTGAGTCTCCATGTAGTTTATTTGGGAACTAGTAGGTGGGAAAAAATGAATACCAACAAGGCTGGCATGTTCTCAAAGTGTCATATAGACCTATACTGGTAGTGTAGGCCTTTAATCCTGGTGCTTTAGGGGTAAAGGCAGAAGCAGCTAGATTTGTGTGAATAAGAGAGTAGCCTAGTTTAGATAAGAAGTTCCAATTGCCTAGGGCTGTATGGTGTGACTCCATCTATCTATCTATCTATCTATCTGTCTGTCTGTCTGTCTGTCTGTCTGTC
>LOEQ01001810.1:660726-676397 GCA_001685075.1 Bramus lutescens
ATCTATCTATCTATCTATCTATCTATCTATCTATCTATCTATATGTGTGTGTGTATCCCCAATTATTTTATAGCATTTAGTATAGTTTTAGCAATGTATTTATTTCTCTTTTTAGAAATCTTCCTAAAATGGCTTATTTTGGGACCAGTATATAAATATTGAAGATGTTCAATAAAATATTTCAGTGTACATACTATAGTATTATTCAAGGCAGGAAATATAATTCAGTTCAATTTTGTTGCTCCAACATCTACGTTAAAGTAGATGTTCAGACAATACCTGATCAGTTATTGTGTCAAATAAAAGGACCAAAATAACTATTACATTAGAGAACACTGGATCAAAGAATGCAAACTTCTGAAGGATAAAAAACTGTTTGTCTGTATGTGTGTTGTGTGTGTGTGTGTGTGTGTGTGTATGTGTGGAAGCAAAACAAGATCATCACATTGAACAATGACCAAAAATAGTCATAAGAAACTAGTCTTCATACCATATAGATCTTAAATAACTACATGTTTTAGAATTTTTGCCATAGTCAGAAAAATAAATATTGTACTTATTACTTAAAAATCACTAGCAATCTTTATGTCAGTCAATAACTATGTCTTCTTATTTGTATCCCATATTATTTGAACTCACGAATCTAACATTGAAGAATTGTAATTAACTTATTGAATACTATAACTCAATGAAAAACTAGGTAACCCTGGAATGGGAGAAGCAAACTGCACTGCTTGAGAAGGGGCAAACACTAAGACTTTACTGTTTTCTTATTAACAGTGGTGTTGCCAGATGTGTCAGCTTATCAAACTGTTGGTATCTAGTTCACTGGTAGTTGTAGGTCACACAGTAGAAAACATTGATCTAATCTACTGATATGCATCTGTTCAGTTTGAGCAAAGAGATTTCACTGATAAAATGTTATTGAACTGCATGTTCTTACACGAAGGGTTCGTATGTTGGATGCTTCTAAGGGGTGCATGGACATTAACAGAAGAACTAGTTAAAGGCACATGGTGTGAAGCTTGGGTTGGTCAAAAGAATAAAACAGTTTTCTTAATCTTCAATTCTATTAAGTCAACTTGATAAATGCAACCGATGAATTATTTCTTATTTTGAAATGTTTCATATCTCAATGTCTGTTAAATTTAAAATTTAAATAGGATATATTTTACAATCAACAATATATTTTCCATGCTTTTTCCAGCTCATTTTTAAATAGAAACAATTAATTCAGACTGCTGAAATTTAATTTAGGAAACAAACATTCTTCTATGGAAAAGAACCCTTGATATATGGCTGAAAATTATCAAGTCTTTCTCTTAATATCAATACAACCTAGATTATTATCTACCCCAGATATACTAATTGCAGATTATTGTCTCTTGCCTTCTACAAGCAGTCAAACTAACACTTTATTGGCCCATATACTGATTCCTTATCTTGGAAAAACCTTTGTCACCAAAGCTTTCATTGGATACCTTAAATAAGGGAATAGTTACCTGAAAAGATCATGTTAGAGATTTCTGGGCCTTCTGTTTCCTTGTGAGTCGTGGATGAATTCTCAGTGAATGCTTGAGTGCCCAATGCCAAGGAAAAGCCCATGTGCTAAGTGATGTATCAAAGCCTAAAGAATTCATGTTTAAATTACTGACACTCATTTGTCAATGCATGGTTTGTTTCTGCTGATTTACTCTGGCTGCAATGCATGTGCTAAATTTATTGGGTTTAAGAAGCGAAAAACTGATTTCTCTTTTTGCATATTTTAATATGCTTTCTACATTAGTTGTCCTTGTTGATAAGAACAGTGGTTCAAAAAGGAAAATATTAATACAACATAAGTGTGTCTACTTTCCTGTCACTTCCTGTTAATTGCCTCTGAGAGCAGGGACTTTATTATAATAGGTGGAAATCATCATTAGTTAGAAAAGAAGAAATCTATTTTATACAAGTGAAATAGAATGAAAATGGGTTAAAATGAAGTACTGAAAACAGGTGATAAATGATCATCAAGGCTACTATATGAAACATATCATGGATTCATAGTTGAATTCCACTAGTGCCTGCTCTTCCCAGCCCACAGTGACTAGTGGACAATGACACTATACAGAAGAGGAATTGTTTTATGGGAAACCTGTTACACAGACACAAATGATAAACAATACTCATCGTTTACTTCTATTTGAGCCTGTGTGTTATGCCCTGGAAAAACGAAGTTCCGACCTAGGGGTTACCACTATTAAATTTTCGATAGAACTTGATGCATCTTTGACTGTTGTCAAAGCTTCCAAGAGTTCAAAAATGTCAAACCTTGCAAGTACCCCAAAATGGATAAAGGAAAGTGGTTACTTAACAAGAGAAGAAAGTGGTTAATTGATGGATGCTAACTGATAGACAGGAAAGTATTTGTGTACAAACATACATATGACCAACTGACCTATGAAAACACTGCCAGATTAAAAACGTAACAGGAAAGAACTGCTTCACAATAAGAAGATATAAATGTTTGAGGATACTCTATATTCACATTAATTTAAGCACTGCATGTAGTATACTACTTGTGTCAATATCACATAATAGTCTATAGATATGTATTACTTTATAAATACCTAAGTAATTCTACTGTTAGTGTCATAACTTCTACTTCAGGTGATGTATAAGACTCTGCCTACCTGACAATGAGACCTCAGTGTTGCAGTTGAGAATTACTTATACATACACATACACACAAATGTATGTATGTGTATATTATATATATATATATATCATTTATTTTATACAATTTCCCCTCTCCCCTCTCCTCCCAGTCTCTCCCCTGCATCCTTACTGTTCCCAACCCCCACATCCACCCTTCCTGTTTCCGTTTAGAAAAGGGCACGTCTTCCATGGATATCAACATAACATGGCAGATCAAGTTGCAGTAAGACTAAGAATCTCCCCATGTACTGGGCAGGGTAACCAAATATGAGGGGGAAGGTTCCAAAAGCCAATAAAAGAGCCAGAGATGGCGCATATTCCCACTTTAGGACTTGCACAAGAGGAATAAGCTACACAGCTATGACATATAAGCAGAGTGTGCCTAGGTCAGTCCCATGAAGGCTTCCTAATTTTTGGTTCAGATCTGCCTATAATCCCAGGTTAGTTGATTCTATGAGTTTTCTTGTGGTGTCCTTGAATCTCCTGGCTCCTGATGCAAAGCCTTTGCATGAAATTCATTGTTGGAAAATCAGGGCAAAGTGAATGTTTAAAACGTTCCGTTTTTATCTATACTTCTATACAAATGCCCTAATACTTCTATAAATAATTTCTACATAAAACTTAAAAACATGAGTTTTTGTTGAACATATACTTTCTATCGTATGCATAAAAGAAGAAGAACGCCACAAAGATCTAGTTAAAAAGCATTAAATGTTTTCCCAGCACGGTACACTAACAATGTTTAACAATTATAGGAGAAAACTGCCATTTTCACCCGATGCAAGAATGACAATATAATTCACCAAGCTGAAAGCCACCTTACTCTACCTAAATCTAGCGAACACCCAGTGGGATTTACAACAATTTGCTTGCCTATTCTAACAGGTCATATAATATTTATCTTTCATTTTCTTGAAAGTGATCATGATGCAGAATGATATGCTCTGTTGTGTAGAAAGGGTTAAGTTGTGGCCTTTGTGAGCCATTAGTTGGAGATTTATTGGGGGAGTTAGTAAGTCTATAGTTCAATATGTGGTGATTGAACAAGGACCATAGGTGCAGAGGCAGAGAGAGGAAGAGAGCAGAGGCAAATGACACCCCTAGGGCTTTACAACATATGGCCCATCAGTCAAGGGTCAAGCCCCCTCACAAATTGCATGCACTTTACATAGCCATCTGCATCAATAAATTACTACTCTCTTGTAGCCAAGCACTAATGCACAAGCAAGAGGGATCAGTCCCACTTACAAATAAACTGTTTTATTTATCCCTGTTCACTTCTGCCCCAATCGGTGACCCATCTTTTCCACACTGGAATTTCCTCCCACAGTTGGGCCAACCCACTGAGAAAAATGCTAATTCTTGCAAATATGCATTTCTCTTTCTCTCTTTTGAACTGAGTTATGTTCTAGATACAAATTGAAACATAAATGGGACTTGTCAGGATGCTCATGAGAAACTGAAGTGGGAACATAAAACTTTTAAAGCATTTTAAGAATTCAACATTTCTGTTATGTTGCTCTTTGATTCCCTAGCAGCTGGTTTGCCCATGAAAAATGTAGTAGAATATTATTTTGTGGATATTTAAATGTTCTCCCTTTATTAACTAGGACTCTAGGCACTAAGGCACTGTTTTTTTTCCCTACCTGGATAAATAGAGAATATTTAAAACGAATTCCAAGACACATTTGAGCTGTATATAAAACTGATTCTAGCTCTTCCCCTTTGCGTTTCAACTCTGTGGTCATAGTCAGTGCATAATTTCTTACTTTAACACTTCAGTGTCACTACAGAAAACTCTAAAGTGTTGTGAATCTAACAATCAACTTCCTAAAAGATGACAATATGTGTGACACTTGTTATATAACAAGAATTGTACCTAGTAGAGAAATAACTACAGAGAACTAAGACAACTTGTAACCATCTGATTGGCTAATGGAACGCTTAAACAATTAAAAATATTTGCACAATAGTTGGCTTTGGCGAAAGGGGAAGAAAAGACATAAAGAATACATTAAGTTAATAAAATGTTTGAACGTGAAAGGGCAGTGTGACCTTGCCCTAAATCATATCATTGATTTCTTAGTATAATCTTCTAATGCAGGTCACCATTATCAGTATTTTATGGAAAGAAAAATAAAGGATTAAGCAAGATTAAGGGATTTATCTGTAATAAACAATGAGAAAGAAAGGAACAGAAACTTATATGCAACAATGCCTGATCTAAAGTCTACCATCACTCAACTTTCTAGGAAAAGTGATGTGGAAAGGAAAAAAAACCATAAGATCTCAGGGCAGATGCAAAGTCTTGGAATTGACAGGAGGAAATTTCTTCACTGCAGGCATGGATAGAGCTCTCTCAGCCACTTCAGCTTCATCTGTACCAACAAGTCCTTGCAGTTTGGTAACACAGGGACAAACAGAGCAGAAGTACAGTTCAAAAAGGAAAAGAATACAAATGTGTAAGCGAAGGGTTACAGACATCAATACCTTCTGAAGCTTGGAAAGGCCAGAGTATTTGAGTGTCCATGCCAAGGAGAGGTGTTTTTTTTTTCTTTTCCCAGTGTGCTTTCAAGGTATCAAGAGTAGCAACATTCCACAGGATACCAGGAGTTTGGGGAAAATAGGCAAAGAAAGATGTCCTTAATAATAGATGCGTGGAGAAGACAATAGTAAAAGAAATCCCTGTGTCTAAGGAGCTGTCCTTTGATTCTGGAAAACTGGCAGAAAACTTTAGCTTTTTGCATAGATCATGAGACAAAATCAGGTAGATTTTGGACAATATCCTGATTATGTGAATTTTGTAGATGAAGAAAAAAGAGCTAGATATGAAGAAATTCCTCTTTGGAGTTGATATGCAGTAAAAGGGCAAACATAGATTCCCATAAATCCTGTGTGTTTCCTTAAATACTCTAAAGTAGCCTATCGATGTAAAACTTAATTAGTTACCTTTTAAATGGAGAGGAAATAGGCACCCACATGATTTAGTATGAGAAACACAGATGCGTACTTCACTTCTGAGATTGGACTCCAGTTCCTGAAACTTATTAGACTGGACACAAGGCTGAATTCTTTTGATTTAGATGGAAAGCATACAGTAAGATTTGCATTGTAATGGATCTGTTGACCCCTGGTCACGATGGAATTGTCAATAGAAGTGTCTCATGTATAGTATGAATCATATCTAATGGTTCTATTAACATCATTTTGAGATTGAAGTCTCCAGAAGCATGACTTAGAATAATGGAAATGGAAGTGGGCTTTATTTATTATTTTCATTTCATTTTTGTAAGTGTATTTTTCCACTTTTGTATCATCTCTCACAATTGAAAAGCAAGAAATGATACACTTATTAAAATTATATCAAAGCACATAAACTTGTAAAAAGCATCCAATATTAAAGCAGATGATATTTCTTCTACAGGATCAATCCCCTAATGGCCTGCACTTCATGGAGTCAGGAGCCTGGAGACTAATAGAAAGAGGAGAGGATGTGAGCAAACAGTGCTGCTTGTGTATGTCTCTCATCCTGTGTAATCTAGGCGAGTGCCCTTTATTTTCTCACTGAGAACATACAACTGTAGAATGCATTGCCTACCCTTTTTTCAAGGCACAGAGATAAAGAAGGAACTGTAAATAATTTTTTGAAACACTTTAGAAAAAAAAGATTTTTGAGTTACAATAATTACTAATGGCTTAATCCAACACTCTCAGAAAAAGAAGCCACATTCAAAATATCAGGAAACAAGGACAAGCAACAATCTAGACAGTTTTCTATTTGTTCAAGATATTCCTTTAAAGAGCAGAAATAAAGTGATTTTGCAGTTCTATGCCTAAAGAAACACTGTAATTTCCATGCCTTTGAAATATAAGCTACACTGACCATTTAAAAAAAAGTTTTCATCTATTAACATTTAACTGGGCAGGGTATTTTCTATACCTACCTTTCAAATGTGCTAATCATGTAGCAAAAATATCAAAGACGCAGAGAGTATTAGAGGAGTGAAGGGTAAAATCATTTTCTCTTTCTGCATGTGTAACTATATGCTGCAAATGACTAGAATAATATGTATGATCCTAGAAGATTGTTCACATTGATGGAAAGATCTTGGCCACACAAGCACATATTCTTCTGCCAGGATCCAGTTGAGCTCCTGAAGAATATTTCTCTTCCCATTTGACAGAGGCCTTTTCAATATGGGGAAATCTACAGTAAAGTATTAAATCAGCATTCTTTTGAAGGATGAGGCTGATACTGAGTGAAGATGACTCCTTGGGGACATTACAACTATTCTCAAAATACATACAAGGAAATGGTGGGGCGGACTCAGGTATTCGTGGAAAAGAGCAGTCACACACAATGGATTTGGTATGGAGGAGAACACTTCCATTATTGTAACAACATTTAAAAAATTTTGTAAACGTTTTGAAGAAAAAAATACCAATATTTCTATTGTTTATGAGGACTGAATTTTAGCTTTGTGACATCCAATCTCAGGAACAGGCTTGAAAGTTATCTTTGCCTCTTTGAGCCTTGCTTATTTGGTTTGGTATCTTTTTATAACTCTGTAATTTACATTCTTAAATCATACGTGATCTGATGATGACACAAACCATATTTTCAACTTTTCCCACTGAGTTTCAAGGAATTCTACTACCATTTTGAAAACAGAATCTTCCATTTATTTGAAGCTTGACTTTAGACAAGTTAGCCTTTTTTTGTGTATGAAAGGGGGTTTATGTACAAGTGATGTAGGTTTCAATGAGTGGATCACTGGAGTAGAGAGAGGAGCACTTGATTCACACTGAAGACACAACAAAGGTTAGCTATAGCCTCCATTATCACCTTCATCATTGTTATCATCATTAGCTTTGGGATCACTGTCAACCTCATCTCATCTCCAAAGATTTATTAAGATCCCTGGGAGTTGAAGATGGATCAAAACTATTTACTTTATGACCTTCTAACTGTGATTTATGGTCTTAAATCACAATGATTAGCATATGTATGAGGTTCCAAATTTCTTTTAAGTATTTTCAAAAATATTTTTGTCTGAATATTTTAATATACATTAAATAGTGTATGTGTTTATGGAGAGGGTATCCTTAATCTACTTCCAATGTGTGTGTTATACTTATAGTGTCTTCCAGGTTTAACTTAAAGGTAGCCTCTCCATGGGTGTCCCGAGGGCTCTCTTGTGGAGCAATATATTACATACAGGGATGCACAGCCAAGGTCTATGCAAAGATTCTTTAGAAGAGAATTGCCTTCGCTGCAAATGCAGAACTCCCAGAACAGCTATCATCACAAGCACCCACTTGTAAGTACTTTATGCAATAAACAACTGGCTCCAATTGGTCAATTAACTCACTACTTTCATCTTTCCCCATAAGTCTCAAGCAATTTAAGATCCTCAATAATGCTATTTTCTCAGTCTGCAAAACATCAACTTGAAAACGCAGCAAAATAGAAGCAACATCTCATGTGTTCTTCAATCCTGAGACCTCATCTTCCACATTTAACCAATGGCTTCACTGGAAAGACAATGGTTTGAACCTCATTTCAAGGAGTCCCTCTGGTTACCTTATAAAGTGAAAGAGTTGTTATTACTTTTGTGTCTAACGTCAGCATTATATGAAATACTTATTTTTGAAAGGAAAATGCTTATATAAACACAAAGTTCAATAATCCCTAAGTGGGCTGCTTTAAGTCAGTGAATTCGAAAGGATTTAAAAATAAGCCCCCATTTTCAGGTCATTTCACAATGTGTTAAACTTCCTCTTTTTTCCTAAGTGACGAAATCAGAAATGTGTTCTTTTATCTACAGAGGAGGAAAATACTTGTACTATAGTTATATTGATTTTCTTCCCAAAGTAATGAGTCTATGAACAGAAAACACACACACACACACACACACAGAGATGCCTAAATACATACACGTTTGTATTTATGAGCACTTATGTTAGTATATTTTTGTATTCTGTTGCCAGCATATGAATAATCCTTTTATCATGCTTTTTAAATAAACCATATCTTCATATCTAAAACACAAACTTGGGACTGTGGCCATGCGATGACATAGTCACTAATGGCAATTTTGTCTCTTGCAGAGGACCCACATTTAGATCTTTGCACCTTCACTAGATTGCTCACAATCTGTATCTCCCATTCCTGGGCGTGGGGCTGAAGCTCTCTTCTGTCCTATATGTGTGCAGGCATGCCCCTTGTGCATACACTTACAGGGAGTGACACACACATATACACTGAAAATAAGTCCTTTAAGAAAAAGAAAGCATGAAACCAGAAACTCAGTAGAATAATTGAGAAGCACAACAAACCATATTTTTATGTTATTTTCTCAGAATACCAAAGAGAGATTATAGGATTTTTTGGGGAGTCAAAAATGGGTTGTGTCAAACAGTACAAAATACTAAGACTTGCTTAGAGCAAAAGAGATAGTCTTCTCAAAGGAAGATTACATCAATTAGTTATCCAGTACCAAGGGTTCAGAGGTGAAAATATAAGTACAAGTAACATTATACAGACTGAGAATAATACATTTAAGAATGCATATGCATATACATATGCATATATGTATGTAACAAAAATTAATGAAAAAAAGAGTTCAGGATTTTAAAAGAGATCAAGGAAAGGTATAAGAGAGGGCTTAGAAGGGGAAAGGGAAGGGAGAAATGATGCAATTATATTATTATACTATAATATCAAAAAATGATAGAAATATTTTTATTGTCTTTGGAAAAATATTTTCTCCTTGGATCTAACTTTAGTTTTTTTTTTTAAGTCACCATAAAACCCGATAAATGGCTTCTCTGGATTTAGGTGGCATTTTCCATTCTGCCCCTGGCACCCACAACAGTCGCATCACATGTCTCTCTCCTAGCTCTGTATGTAAAGCAAATCACCTCAGTCCTACTGCTGACACACTAAATAGAGTGAGGAAGTGAAGAAACTTGCCTTTGCAAGTGCTTTCTTTATTCTGATGCACTACCCTGGACTTGTGACAGGCCTATAAGAAACACCACTTCTGGGATCACCTCATGCTGTCACCAATTCTGGGCGGGACACATCTGTTACCTCATGATCTAAGCCAACAAGAAGGCACCTCAAAGAGGTTCACTGCACTATTTTTCATGTTCAAGTTTGACTGCAGTCCTGCCTCACACCCCTACGAAATGCCATCTCCAAAGGATGAGAACATTGTCTAGGCACAGATGCTGCTCAATTCCCAAGCAATTCCATTTATCTAGGCACTCAATTATTACTGCTGACTTTCCCATCATGAGTATAAGTCACCAAATAATCACATAAAGCTCATTTTTTTTCTTGACTCTGAAGCTGTGTGCTAGGTGACCTTGAAAATGCCAATAAAACTCCCAGAGCCATTTCTTCTTTCTAGATCTAGCAGCCTAAATTATTGATTGATCTGAATCTGAATTCTTTGTGCTGTGTCGCTTCATTAATAAAAAGCAGCCTATAGCTGTTCAAAGTAGTAAAACTCCTTGACTTGCTTTTGTAAAATGTCTTAAATCGTGGTTCTAAAGATCACAAATGCTCTATCAACTTGTGAGTGAATCTTCAAACAACTCAGCCCATTGATTGCCTAGAAGACCCCCTTCAACCTCTATGCTTTACAGTTTCACAGGAACTTGCTATTTGTGATGCGGAGAATTAAAACTTTAATTATAGATCAGTATACTATTTTGATATGTTGGGCAGAAAATGGGATATTACTTATATTTCTGTGATGCATATGCAAAATAGTATCATATATAAGACATTCATGTTTACTCAGGTCCACAGACGGAGTGCTTAATGACATCCTAACCCATCGTTGTGAAAACAGCTCTCTTTTCTTCTTCTTCTTCTTTTTCTGGTTTCAATAGTCACCTCTTTTATCACCTTTAAAGGACATGAGAGATGTATCAGAAGGAAAAAGTTAATAGCATGCAAGTCATCTCAAGGCGAATTCAAACCAGAACAAGAGGATCTTCTAAAGAGCCTGACCCTCCGTGTGTCCCACAGGTAGTAACAAGGCCCAGCAAAGCTATTAGTGTAAACATTCAAGAGACAATAAAGAAGGCTGGCCAGAGCCCCAGATGGTGCAGCCGTAAAAGCACATTCCAAGGCTTGGCATCTGGATGTCGCAGCTGCCATGGATGGCCCATATGTGGAAATAAATATTGGTACTGAGGCTGGAAGAGCTGGAGGTTGGGGTCAAACGGAACCATCTGAAGCATCACAATGGAGCAGTCAGACAAAGCCTGGAAGTGATTGTGGAACGGCTTGTAATTTTTCATACCTCTTACGCCTTTTATTATTCTCAGCTGTTGAAACGCTAAGGTAAACTTTCAGATTACAGAGAGCCAATTGTCGAATCACAGCAGCCAGTATGAAATCATCTATTTTTGTTGTTCCTTCTCTTAATTTTACTTGCTTCTAAATACTAATCTTTAGCTATTCACTTTTTTTTTTGTTAGCTCAAATTCTAATACTTCCATTCAGCTATAGCTCTCATCTGGGACACGATCCTTTACTAACTAATTTCATTTTTTAAATCCATACCATTTGTAGTCAACCAGAACTTTCTTAAAGCTTTATAGAAGTCTAGGCATTGTCCTAGAAATAGGAGACATGCAAATATAGTCCATTATTATTTTATTAGAGTGGCAATCCTGTATGTATTACTGACTATTTACTGAGCCCTGATCACATATAGTTCTCATCTCAAAGAATGTGCAGACTGGTAGAGGGAACAGGCCAGACTGTAGCAGATAACTGTAGAAAGTGCTCACCATAAGAACGGAGATAAGTTTATAGTAACTCCAAGAAGAATCATGAAATCATACATGAATATGAAGAGAGTATCAGTGATCTCCTTTGGAAGGAAGTAAAATCCCATTGAGAAGAAAGGCTTATCAGAAACTATCCAAGCAAGTAAACAGGGCCGCGCAGAACTGGATTGTAAAGAGAGGGGACTTGGATAAGAGAGAGAGGATTGGCATTGATATCTCTTTGTGAGGATAATTTCTTGCACTTTGGATTGATGGAAAATTTGCCCTGAAAGCAATTTGATTGAAGAAATTGGATAACTAGCTAAAGATGGACATAAAAATAAAAGGAATAATTTCCAAACAACCAGACCTTGGCCATGAAGAAGACAGTATTAGCTTATTCATAAATTGAAGGTCATTTAAGAATCTCCTGCTATCTTTTGATGACAAATAGAATTTGGCCGACCAACTAAAGAAGAAACCTAAAACACTTAAAATTCTTGCCTGTCCTTCACAATGTCCTCTGAGAAAAGTGATTATCATGTCTTCTCTTCTAAGGGTCAGAAAACCAAGAGACAGTTAAGTGCATAAAAACTAAGAGAAACTTGACCTGCTTCAGGAACAATGTCTCTTCTCTCCAGGTCCTTCACACATTACTTTGTTGATAATGCACCCCAGTGGTGATTCTGCCTCTAACTTCAAGGTTAGTCTAAAATTTCCTGCTATGCTTCCACTTGAATGCACACCAGGGAAGCTGACCTACATCCTTCTTTCTGCTCACTTCTGCGGCAGTGTTTCTGTGACCTGCTGGGACACTGTCATTCACAGGTACTATGTCATATGCAGGTCATCACGTTGGTGCCATTTTCCAAAGGCTACACTATAAAACATTTCACACAAGTATCAGCCCAGATTCTTGTCAAGACATTTTTTTTTTGGTTTTTCAAGACAGGGTTTTGCTGTAGTTTTAGAGCCTGTCCTGGAACTAGCTCTAATAGACCAGGGTAGCCTTGAACTCACAGAGATCTGCTTCTTTCTGCCTCCCGAGTGCTGGGATTAGGGAGTGTGCCACCACCGCCCGGCTTGTGAAGACTTTTTAATAAAAGAAATGGTGAAAAGGAAGAACAGAAAAGCATTTTATTTATTAGAATAATTCACATAAATTTTCCTGTTCCTGACAAAAATCCAAAGGATTTTACAGCATAATTGTTTATTAGTACCCATTTATTTTCAAATGTACTATTGGTCTTAACTTATAATACCACTGATGAACACTGGATTACGAACAATAAATTAAGCTATACACCTATTATTTTATTGTGTAAGCATAAATTAGGGAAAATAATCTTAAATCTCTACAAAAACTCACAGTAGTTGGGCAGTTTTTCTTATCTTGGGCTAGAATTACTGAAAAATCCCAGATCAATTAATTGTATGCTATTTACATATAAACTACACTGACTCCATCTTTTTGATGAGCATTTGTAGGTCTTTCACTGACACTGAGAACAAAACCTTTGGACACATACACACAGACACACACACATACACACACACACACACACACACACACTAGGGAAGGGCAGCACCACTGAGCTACATCTATAGTCTAAGAATAACCATATTTTAATGAACACATTTCTTCTTTATCAACACATAATGATTTATTACTCTGTCTAGCAGTCATCACATTGGAAACAGAGTTCTAGTCCCAATCTAATGTCTGAAACACATGCCTGTTTTCATGGATTCTACATTTGATTACAACAGCTTGCCAATTAAATCTTGCCAGGTCCCCTCATCTTGGTGTTCAAAAGAACTTCTCAAAGCTCCACCTGCTCTGCAAAGCATCCCAGCCATAAAGGCCATTCCCCAGCCCACACCTGCTCTGCCTGGCTCATGCCTGCTGTGCTAGCTCCTCCGCTTTTGGGCTACAGCCTGCTTGATAAAAATTCAAGCTTTGCCAGACAGGGTCTGCTTAGGTCCTTGCTATTGCACCTTGTCTTTCTAAATAATAAAACAGAAGCTGGGATCACAGGGTCCCTCATTTTAGATTACCAAGTGTAAATTATCCATGTGTTTTGATAGCTCTTAATTATCGACAACAGTCTCCAAGAGAGTCTGCAGAAACAACACACCTAAGTAATATGAACCCTCCCTCTGGTCTTTGGCAGTAACATTGCTGCTGCAATATGGGGGAGGTGGTAGAGGGTGAATTGTCAGGTGCCAAGAAAGAAGGATGGAAATTGTTTATTAGCACAAACCATGAGATCCAATGAGTGGTCCTTGAGGAAGGGTTTTATTAGGAGAGCTGTGTTAAGACATCATTCAGGGACCACTTCTCAAAACAGGCTCTAAAAGTTTCCTAGGAAATCACCAATGGCACCATGAAAATAATTCATATAAAAATCACTGGTTTATTCTGCCCTAGCTGGAGTTGATTTCTTTTGCCATTCTCTGGAGACTTGCCTTCATCCTCTCAAGTGCCAGCTCTAGTCACATGAGGTTTTCCTGTTTGCAATTTTGTCCTTTGGTGTTCTCCATAAACACAGCACTATATTAGGCAAATGTCAATGCCTCCTCCTATCTATAATTTAGATGAAATGTTAGATGTCAAGGTGTTTCTGCTGGACAGAATAGATAGATTGTCTATTTTCACACAGAGTGTTATTGAGAAGGGCATGGAGCCTTGATTACTGTCATTCATTTTTATTATCTCCGATGGTACCATCATGCTCACTATGCATAAAAGACTACAAATTCTCCAACAGTTACACTCCCTGTCAATGGTAGACATATATCTGTAGCACAAAAACACACCACAAACATTCTGGATTGTTAAAAAGTAGCTCATATATACTACTTTAAACATTAGTATGCTGATATAATATCCACCATTTTAGTTACCCTTTTGAAAGTATTATAGGACTGTGATCTGGCTATCACACCTCTTATAGTAGAATTAATACACTGTAGCCACTATCACCTAAAGACTAAAAGCCTAAATTGGAGCTCTGATCAGCTGTGCCCATTAGATGGCTTTCTCTAAATGGACGTATAGACAGAGAGCTTTATACACACACAGAACTTCAGTAACAGATCATGTTGGAAACAAGCATCAGTTCACATGATCATTTAACCCCAATCTCAGTGCTGTCAACAAAGCTTATTTACAACATGAAACAGATCTCTTCCTTCCTAGGAAGGAATGTGTTTGTGATTACGTTTACAAAGTGTCTCCAATTAAATGGGAGCTATGGTTCTCTCCCATTATAGGACTTTCTTTGGCAAAGCCATTTACTCTTCTCAGTGGTAAGGATCCTCTTCAACCCGGTGTGTCTTTTCAACACAAAGGATTCTGGAATGAGACTCGGTTCTACTCTTACTCACATATCACCCTGGGATGTCTATATAATGACTTTGCTTTCCAAACATGAGGAATCTCTGAATTAATAACATCAGAACTTGAAAGTATGGGAAGAAGATGGATGTCAGGTTCCACAAACTTACCTGTTCTGTTAATTCCGAATTTAAAGAGTTTTAATCTTTGTCCAGCAATTCACAGGTTAATTTTCTCAGCATCTGTGTCCAAATTATACATATCGCCACAAGGTGGCAGTAGAGATTTGTGGTCACATGGTCAACCCCCCCACTCCCCACTGGCCCCACCATGGGGATTAAATATATTCATTGTCTAAAATGGCTATTTACTTGTCAAATTGTTTCTTAGACATGTAATACTTTACAAATCACGCTTTACAATTTCTTATGAAAAATTCCCTTAACTCTTTAGATTCATATAAAGTAGACCTGAGTTTTCGAATACCCATATTTTCTGTGATGCTAGCTTCGTATTCCATTGGGAGACATTTTCATTACTTATAAAGAAAAAACTCCAAACGCCCAACATTGGTAGTAATCTAAATGACACTTCCCTGCATCCTTGGAATTTTTTCTCTGGTATTCTCTTTAATAGTAAACTTTAAACTTTGCATTTCTGTACATTTTAATTAAAACACACATACACACACATTGACCTGAATATTATGTGCACAATATTGATAACTGAGGAGTAATGGAAAATTATAGGCATTCTGAGAGAAGAGAGGGTTCCTTGTTCTTATTCTGTTATCATTATTATTATTATTATTATTATTATTATTATTATTATTATTATTATT
>LOEQ01001810.1:682178-697242 GCA_001685075.1 Bramus lutescens
TGAGTTCGAGGCCAGCCTGGTCTACAAGAGCTAGTTCCAGAACAGGCTCTAAAGATACAGAGAAACCCTGTCTTGGAAAAAAAAAACCAACCAACCAACCAAACAAACAAACAAAAGAAGAGCATTTATCAATTTATCAGCACCAAATACTTAAGAAAGAGAGTTGAACTGAAGACTTTGATCTGTTTGGAATGCTTTATCACTTGGTAGACAACCACTAACTAATAAATTAATTTCTTTTTAAAGACGGGATATTTTAATAGTTGCCCTGATCTATTTTTTCTTCTGAAGACTTTATCATACAACTTTCTTTAAATTTAATATGGTCACCCACACCAGCACTGGTTGTCAATAGACAGTTAAGTAATAAAAGAATTAGGAATCAATAAATATTGAAATCAAACAACTGGTCAATCCCCCAACATCTTTTACTGAAAAATTTATCCTCCCAGAAGATAGCTTGTGCAAACTCAGAAGAAGTGCAGCTGTGATCAAAGAGTGCATTCGTTCTAAGGAATGGTATTTGCTTAAATTAAATTTATTGTCTACAAAAATATTGTTTTTTGTAGACTTAGAACTTGTTAGGAGACATAAAGTAGTACTTTGGAATTTCATGAGATAATAAAGTAAAATTTTCACTGTTGATTGTAAAAGAGTCAGCTGAGTACCCATGACGCCTGCTCCCTCAAGAATGCAGAAGCTCAGGGATCTTCTTGAAATAGTGCCCAATACTTACCTGTTAAAACCTTTAACTCTTGTAAAAGCATCTTTCACACAAGCCATGATTGAGACAGTCGGTACAATATGCTTTATTGTGTATGTGGTCTTACAAGCTCAGAATAAAATTTCCTATAATCATCTCCTCTATCTTTACTTACCAACACACGTACACATGCACCCGTGTGCACATATGCATGTGCACACACACACACAAATTTCACACCAAAATTAATCCCCAGTCCTATTTTAGAAGTGTGACATACAAGGAAAAAATATGATTATATTGTTTGCTCCTCAGAAGGCACAGACTCATTGAAAAGAAGTTTAACTTTTGGATTTTTGTTATCCTTTCTTTTTCTTTTATTCAATAGACAGGAGATTATAATAGCTAAAGGTAGGACTTTTCTACCTACAAATTAATTACTTCTTGCATTAATGAATAGAAAAGCATTATTCACTGGTTATTTTTAATTGTCGCTTAAAACTGGAGTCATTTGGGACAAGGAACTTGCTCAAACCACATGGGTGAATGGTCATATCTTTGTGAAATTTTCTTGATTGATTATTGATGAAGGGCTGCCTATCCTACTATAGACAGTACCACCTCGTGGCGGGGCAGTGGGTGCCTAGGCTGTGAAAGAAAGCTTGCTGAACAGCAGCACATAGTAAGCTACTAAACAGTGCTAATCAGATGGCCTCCGCTTCAGTTTCTGTCTCCATGTCCCTGTCCTGGTAGAGTCCCTGTTCTGACTTCCCTCATGGATAAACCTGCAAGATGAGGAAATAAACCTCTTCCTCCTGAAGCTCTCTTTGATCATTGTATTTATCACAGAAAAAGAATGTAAATTGTTAAAAGTATTCCAAATTTAACATACGTCTTAATGGTCATTAGAGAAAAATAGCTCTAAATTATCATTTAATAGTAAAATATTTTAAATGATTATTCCAGTTAGCCTAGTAGCTTATTAATTAAAATGCACATAATGTAATTTTTTACATATCGGAGCTATGGGTTCACCAAGTTTCTCATTTTTTTATAATTAATAAAACTGCAAGATTATTTTGTAATACCTACTCCAGGGTTACTCAAAATTTCTTAAAATACAGTGGTTCCATTTAAACTGTGAATATATAAATGTAATATCAATATAATATCACACACAGATATATGTGTATATATATGCACACACACATATCCCAGTCGCAATCACATGTATATGGTTCATCTTTTGGTAGACAATCACTAACGCAGTAATTGTTAGAAAAAAGGATATTCCTGTTTAAACCTTTTAACATGGTTAAATATCAACCCCAATGAAAGCAGCAGAAAATGGCAGAGTGTCTCCTGCTCATGGCTGAGAACAGAAACCATTATGTTTGGCAGTGTATCTGATTCGCCATTGTGTTTGCACACCCTCATCCTATGGAGGGTTGAACTAAATGAGCCAGTATGTTAATTATGTGCTCTGGGAGAACAAAGGAGAAATAAAGCAGTTATTACCTTCCCAAGATTCTCAGGTAATGAGACCTGCTTCTGGAAATATGTGGCACGGTACCAGAATCTATCATGACAACGAGCTTTGCAGGAAACCGCACAGAATTAATTTGTTAATGAAAATCCTCCACTGGTTTTCTGCGTCACATCCACCTGACACATGTCACTGGGCAATGTCATTACCAGTTAACCAGCACAAGGTCTTTGGAACAGATGGTCTTGCCATGTCTTTTCAGAACTGAGACTAGCTAATTTCAGCCATCCCCCACATCCCATATCATGAAAAGGAAATAAAATAAAATTGGCTCCATGTCACTCAAATATGACAGTACTTTGGATTTTCCCCCATGATGTTTTTTAGCCTTGAGGCAGATATGACAGGAGCCTTATTAAATTCCAAAAATAAATGTGGAACAAGAAGGCAGTGCATTCCAATGAGATACCCAACTTGTTAAAAATGCAAGACACATAAAGCTTGGCTCATTTTATTTAAAGTCATCATCATCATCATTTAAATCCAAATGGAAATTCAATAATTTTTAGCATAAGCCAAGTAAAACTAGTTTAAAGATACCTGCTTTTGTTCAATTAAAAAATTAGCTATTCAATAGTTCACAAATACTTAAGTATGGATTTTTCTAAGCCATCTCCATCAATACCTCAGTGTTGGCTAAGGAATATAAAACAACATTCATACAGCTCTTCTCGCTCCACACGCTCTACTGTAGCACCTTCTATCCGACTCTTAATACTTCCTCAGTTAAAACTACTGTTAGAGATCCCTCCCACTTGCATCCCAGGCATTCTCCTGTTTTTATGGGACGTTTTGTCTTTTCTTGCACTTAATTCTCTTCCTTCATGCTTTCAAAGGCAGTCAATTTTATAATATCTTTTCCATCAGATGACAAAACTCTCAAATAGAAAGTTTTTTTAAATAGTTTTCTTTAGAAAAATGAGTTTCTACTAACCCTTACCTAATTCATAGTAGCCAGCCCCAGACTTTGCACATTTCTGTAGCTGGATTATGATGTTAAACAGTGCAGAACAAATTGCACACATTTGAATTTTGCAATTGCCGTTCTTTCTGCACTGTCTCACCACAGTCACTCGGTAGTTATTTGTTCTCATTGCAGCAACACAATATCTGACACAAACACTTTAAGTGAGGAAGTTTTGATTTGCCTCACGTTTTTGGGATGGGGCTGGCATGGCAACAGGCGCTTGGGGCAGTTGGATACCTTCTACCCATAGCCTATATGTGCAAAGCAATCAATGCTTAGCTTTTTCTTTTTCCTTTCTGTTCAGTCTAGAACTCTAGCCCATGGAATGATGCTACCCATATCAAGGGTGTGTATTCCCACTTCAGTTCAACACTCTAGAAATACTTTCACAGATACTGTCAGAGGTTTATTTCCTACAACCTTCAAAGTCCCATCAAGGTATTAGTCAATATCACCTGCTTGAAGTGTGGTGGTTTTGATTGAGAACACCCTCGCCCATTGGCTCATACATTTGAATTTTTGGTTCCCAGTTGGTGGATTGCTGAGAAAGCATTAGGAGGTGTGGACTTGATGGGATGTTAGGTTACCAGTTGGAAGACTGTTTTAGAAGGAATAAGTGTGGTCTTGAGATGGGAATGTTTGGTTACCAAGTGGTAGAATGTTTAGGAAGGATTAGGAGGTGTGGCTTTGATGGGAATGTTTGGTTCTCAGATGGTAGAATGTTTAGGAAGGATTGGGAGGTATGCCCTTGATGGGAGTGTTTGGTTCTCAGATGGTAGAATGTTTAGGAAATATTAGGGTGTATAGCATTAATGACAGAGGTGTGACAATATGAATAGGATTTGAGGTTTGAGACACCCATGGCATTTCCTGTCTCACATGCTCTTATCATATTTGCTGTGAATCAAAATGGAAGCTCTTAGTTCCACCATGCTTGACTGCTTGCCTGCCATCACAATCCTGATTATACTGGCCATGGACTACCCTTCTGAAACTGTAAGGAGTCCCCAGTTACATAGTTTTAAAAGTCCCCTTGGATGAGGTGTTTTGTCACAGTAATAGTACACTGCCTAAAAATGCAAACTTATGAAAACTTCATTATATACTATAAAAAGACACAAAACTTCAGAACCTGATCATTTTCTTCAAGGAGTGCATCCCTGGTGTTTGATCTAGTTTCATGGACAGTGTTAGATAAACCTCCACACCCCATATCCAAGAGTAGTCATTTGCAGGAAAGATCACAGCAATTGGTTATCTAATGTCAAATGGTCGGTCATGAAAAAAATACATACATGTAACATTGTACAGACTGGGAAGCCTATGTCTAGAAATACACATATGAAAGCGATGATAAGTAATGAAAAGAGACTATGAATTTAAAAAGAACAAGGGTGTGGAAATGGAAAGACACTGAGGAAAGAAATGGAAGTATTTCTTATATGCATATATATGCACATGTGTGTCCTCAAGCACCTAGAACACAACTTGTAGGAGTCAGATCTCTTCACTGTGTGGGTCCTGAGACTAAATCAAAAAAAGTTTAAAGGCTTGGTGGAAATTGTCTTTATTGGCTGTGCCATCTTACTAAGCCTAGAGTATTTTTCATACATTATGTAATGCACATACCTATAAAGGAGACAGCATTAATCTTAGAGAGGTTATAAAACTTCTGTGAGATCCTGGCCACACACACACACACACAAAGTATGTGGTAGCACCATTTTTTGACATTTTGTATTTTACTGCTATGGGCCAGGACCATAAACTGTCCTTTATTTTACAAAGTACTGACATAGCTAACACAGACAGTGGAGGATGAAATAGTAAAACTCAGGTCATGCATACAGTATTGTGCAGCGTGTTGGAACAGTTGCTCCTAAAACTTTCCAATCTAAGAAAGATAACCATGTAGGGCTTTAAGCACTAGCAGGGTACAATCAGCAATTATAATCTAAACAATGATTTCAAAGACTAGCATTAACCTACTTTATTTTTGCCCGGGGCTGTTCTCCTAAACAAAGTTTCACACAAAAGGAGCAACTGAATATTTTGCAATGTGGTGGGTATGTTCTGAAATGTGTTGTGCAAACTATTGTTACTGCTAGCACAAAGAAATATAGTTGAAATCTGATTAGCGAGATAAGACAGAAGTCGCTAGCTATATAACTGTAATTTCCTCACTGTGACTATTGCGACATCTCAGATCAGACTGTTGACAAAGACAGGTTGGATCAGGTATTAGGGGTCTCGTTCTTCCTTCTCAACCAAGCCTACTTCCCTCCCCTTCTCTCTCATCTCTTCTCCTCCTTTTCTAAAAGCATTTTTCTTGTTAAATAAATGGGAACAAGGAGACAACTTGTGCTCAGGACACACTTCTACAAACGTACCATATACAGTCCAAGGCTCCCTTAGGCATGAAAAAGGAAGTACTAGTCTTGTATAGCCAAGCAAAATGAACACATAGCATCTTGACATGTCAGCTACACAGGGCATGATTTTTGATAACTTTCCTCCCGGTGCTGAAAAGAGGCAGAGATGGGCAGCTCTTCAAATTCAAGACCAGCCTGATCAGCGTTATGAAGAACAGGGCTAGAAGGAACCATAAGCAACTGCTCTAGTGTCTGCCTTCCACCAAGCTCCACATGTGCCAGATTGTCTCCGCCCCTTCCTTCCACACCTTGTTCTGTTTAAGTTCAACAAGAAATCTGTGTTATGAAGAACATGTGTTGTTTATCCTACCCTCTTGTAAAGCCAAGTCACTGTTGAAGTCACGTCATGTTCAACAAACTGCAAAGGAGAATATACTTATAGAACAACATCTCTTTTGCACCCAATTCAAATTGCTCTGTATCATTATTCTTTCCCTTCTGGAGAATACATTGAAATAGGATATTCCCCCCAGAAAGCTGTTTGGCAAGACTTGGTTGAGTTTACTTTTTTTTTTTAATTTTGGAAACTAAATGAATAAATAAACAAACAAACATCTCCAGCGAAGGGCATTGCTCTCCCTCTACACAGCACGAGTTTGCCTTTTTGGTTACATTCTCTATTCTTGATGATAGATATAAATGCACCCGACTTTGTTGAAATGTGTGAATCTTTAACACCAGCAGCCTATGCCAATGTGATTCATAAGGCAATACACACTTCTACACAGATCCAATGCTGTCTTAGCAGTAGAAAAATAAGAGAGTCAAAGTAAGTTGCTCTAAGAAAAGGCCTATTTTTCAATGTGTTGACAACACACACACACACAAAGTGTGATATTTCACACTTTGATCTTGGTATGATCTTGGTAAATTCTGTGTTTCTCATCAAATTACCTAAGAATAAGAAGGAAATCTGTTCTCCAGTCGCTGTGATTGCCACTGCTTCCGTCTCTTACTCCCTGTGCACTTGGTGTTTGAGATTCGAGCCACATATGGGAAAGACAGATACAAATGGGCGATCCTCTCCTGGAACTTGGTTGGCTTCCTGGTATTGATTAACCACAGCATAGAGGTGGGAAAGCCCTGGATTGCGGGTCAGAAGACTGATGACTTTATAACGGTTTGCCCTCTCTTTATTTCCATTAGGAGACAGCCAACCTGACTTAACATGTCTGTCCTCTAATTCTCTCCTCTGTCATTAGTGATCTGTGACGATGCGCATCTGCCCTGCTTGAAACCCAATAGATAGCTCTCTCTACTTTTGAATATTAGTGCCATCCTTTCCAAAAGAGTGAATGTCATAAAGATACTTAACGTGCAAAGTGTTATTGAACATAGTCTTATCGTTAAGCACTAGGAACTAAATCTGAATGAAGTCATATAAAATTAGCATTAGCTGTCTATTTAAAAAGAAAAAAACTATAATTAGTTCACCCTTTCTTTGTGCACTCTGGATGATTCGAGTTAAAATTATGAGGAGGAATGGGAAAAATTGTAAGTTTGAACCCCTTCTCCAAAGTGTAAGGATAGAGGCAATAGTGCTGCTGGAGCTTGATTTGAAAGCACGGAGAATTATTAGAATAATTATTCACATGTAGCATTGGGAATTTTTAAAATTTAATGAATTTATTTATTTTACATCTGACATCAGTTTCTCCTCTCTCCTTCCCTCCTATTCCACCCCACAACCACCCTTCTACCCCTCCCCACTTAATCCACTCCTCCTCCGTTTCTGTTCAGAGAGGGGCACACTTCCCATGAGTACCAACAAAGCATGGCATATGAAGTGTGTTAAGACTAAGCATCTTCCCTTACTGTAATGTCATACAGACACGGCAATCCAGTATGAGGAATAGTTCCCCTAGAGCCACCCAAAACATTAGCCACAGCCTCTTTACCCATTGTTAGGAGTCTCATTTGGGGATTTATTCTTTAAAGAAAGATTTATTCTAGTCTTTTCAACTTGTGTATTGTGTATGTCTATGGGTAGCTATGTACATGTAAGTGCAGATGTTTGTAGAGGCCAGAGGCAGTGGCTTACTTGGAGTTGGAGTTACAGGCTAATGCGAGTAGCTGAATATGGGTGCTAGGAACTTGGGAGACCTCCAAAGGAGCAGTAACTGGTTCTAACTGCTGAGCCACACCTTCTCTACAGTAATCTGCTATGTCAATATCTAACCCAGTTTCACAGGGGTAAGAAATTACAGTGAGAGAATTTACCCAGCTCTACAAAAGCACAATTACCATGTTTAAATTTTACTTTATTTTTATGTATGTGTGTGAACCTCAAACACCAGAGATTGTGTGAGAACCCTGGATCTTGAGTTGCTGACAGTTGCCTGGTAGTTGCCCAATGTGGGTACTGGCGTCTGAACTCAAGTCCTTGAAAAAGCAGCAAACGTACTTAATTGAGCCACCTTCCAGCTTCAACTTTGATAATATAATCTTGTTGACTATGAGTAAATTTGCTGAATTCATCTCCTTACAGACTGTCAAGAGATCAACAATAACCAAATACATGCAAAAACAGATTATATATATATATATATATATACCATTTCCTCAGCAAAAATGCTTATTGGGGACATTTAGGAGGAGTTTTCATTTTAGTACTCAAATATGTTAATCATCCTCAATCAATCAGCTATTCATCTGGGAAAAATAAAAGTCAAAGGAATTTTGTAAGTACACTTGTTGCTCTAACTTTAAATGACTAAATTTTGGCTGTTTTGGTAGTGCATGCCTACATTTGCAGCTCCATCAGAAGCCAAGTTAGAAGATCAGAAGCCGTATGCCAACATAGAGAAGTCCCATCTTAGAAAGACTCAAATGTAGGAGAATGCAAACCACAATGTTTTATTCTTCACTGCCTGTAATGTACATTTTAAGGATGAATTGACATATTCTGTTTAAACTTGTAGAAAGCCAGCTTTGAGGGTAAGAAGGTCCTTCCTGACACAGATTCCTGCATGCTTATTTCACATATTTTCTAAAACGCCCTCTGAAGCACCATTTCTTGGTCCAGGCTGCTCTCCCAATTCTGTGGCGTGAAGAAATAAAAAGAGCAAACTGCTCAAGAGTAAGGATATTGTGCCCTCAAGAGCAGGTAGAAGGTAAAGCGTTCCCACCTAAGGTTACTATTGTTTGTCTCATAATATAAAACTGTCTTCAGCGGGAAAGAGAAGGCAGGGTTGCATGGGCGGACGGGCAGTGATCTGCCCAGAAGTTTTGATGTGGATCTCCTGTGGAATTGAGAATGGCTTCCTCTATGTCTGTAGGCTAATTGCAAGAGTCTGATTAAATGATGTTTCCTGTCTGCTGATCTTTGTTCTTTTACACAGAAGACTCAGCCAAGGTCTATTCTGCATGGGCTTCTCAATTGGGGACTCTAACTGGCTGCCTCAGTGTGCCATTGCCAGCTGAGTTTCTGTCATGTGTTTGCAAGTCCCTGAGATGGAGGTACTTCCTTTTGTTCTCTTTCTCATTTTGGACGTTCTAGTTGTCTCTAAGGTCTGTTGTGAACACTTGATCTACAATATTTTGTAATCTGCTTTTTCTGTCTCTCTGCTAATTGGTGGTTATTCTTTCACCAGCTACATCTTAATTAAACTCACTCATTCAAAATTGAAAGTAAGCCTGGACTTGTGTAATCCCATTACTCCAGATCCAGAAATGCTGTGGGATAATGCTTTTGTAAACTGTAAAGATTTGTCACTCCTATTAGTTTAATAAAATGCTGATTGGCCAGTAGCCAGGCAGGAAGTATAGGTGGGATGACCAGATGAAGAGAATTCTGGGAAGTGGAAAGGCAGAGAATCAGTCACCACCAACATGCAGAGGAAGCAAGATGAGAATACCTTACTGAGAAAAGGTGCCAAGCCATGTGACTAAACATAGACAAAAATTAAGGGTGAATTTGAGTCATAAGAGGTAGTTAGTAATAAGCCTGAGCAATAGACCAAACAATTTAAAATTAATAAGCCTCTGTGTGTTTATTTGTGACTGAATGGCTGTAGGACCAGGCAGAATAGAAACTTTCATCTACACAGAAACACACTGATCTTTGTGAGTTCAAAGTTAGTTGGGTCTACAGAGGAAGTTCAAGGCTCAAGGTCAGTGAAGGCCGCATAGTAAGACCTTCTTTCAAAACCAAGCTAACAGAAAGCAAAAAAAAAAAAATATTGCTTTCTCGAATCATTCTCTGGACTGTACATATATTAACTTCTTAAAGATATCCAAAATATTAAAGATATCCAAAATAAAATAAAATTGTCAGGCTAGTGTTAATTTTGATTTCTTTGTGTTTTTAATTTCATATGAATTTCATTGTGCATTTCCCTTTACATGTCCATGCTTGTCACCTCCCTGTTGTATCTTCACAATTTCCAGTAGCTGGTCACCACTAAGCCTGTCAGTCTTTCCTAAAGTCAGTAAATACACATAAAATACAATGAAGCAATTGAACATTTTGGGAACATTGAGAAACAGCATGAAAATATTAGGAATATCAGCTCACTCTTCTATCAGAAGGCAGAAGAGAAAATTAAACAGTATCAGGGCAAAAAAAAATCTGTCACATTGGAGACAGAGGTCAGTCAGTTCAGAGTTGACCAATCATAATACATGAAGCTTTTGGCTACAAGAGTTGAGGACACATGAGCATAGTAAAATGTGTATATAAATTGTTACAGTAGCTTTTTAAAGAACTGTCAGAAATTTAGGAGCAACAAACATGTCCTTCAAGAGATGAATAGAAAACGGGGTATAACCAGAAAATGAGGTATTTTTCAGAACTAAAAAGAAACGATCTATCAAAATATGCGACTATATGGATGGAACTTAAATCCATCACACCAACCGAAAGAAACCAATCTGAAAAAGGCATCTAGTAGATGATCCCATAATTCAAGTCTATGGTTATAATAGAAAGATGAACACTTGCCAAGGGTTAAAGGAGAGGAATGAATGAGTAGAGGGAGCTCAGGGAATTTCCATGACAGTGGATTTACTCTTGAGAGCACCAGTGTGTCATGTACACATTATTCATTGCATAATGGTTCATATCCGTAGGATATTCAATATCAAGAGAGAACCTGATAAAACATAAAACTATAGTCTTTGGGTGATGATCTTGCAGAGTTTATCAGTTAGAACAAATATACAAACTGGTTTGGATGATGGTGAGAGAGGCAATGATTAAATTACTTCATTGCATTAATATTTCTGTGAACCTAAAATTGTTCTTAAATATGGTTTACTGTTTTAGATAAAGGTATGGAATGTTGTATCACACACATTATAGTAGCAGAAGAAATAAAATCACTTAGCTGAATGCTGTCAGATCACATTTTGTTTTTGGCAGAAAGAAAAATAGAAATATTTGAAAATAAATATTCAAAATTCTCTGGGACTTTTGTATCAACATATTGCTGAAATGATTACTCTGTTGAAGCCTCATATCACAAATTTGGACATTGCATATCAGCAACTATAAGAATATATATATATAAAAGTGCCCCTGATCCACATTCACATTTAATGGAAAACTAGGCTGTATTTCAATTCTTGTTATCTTTTTCCTTATTTTACAGAAGTAAAAAAGTTTTAGAGTTTTGGATTATGTAATATTTCTTTGATTTAACAAATGAAATTCACAATTATTCAGCTTTCTAAGCATATATTTCCCCAACTACATTATGTATTTTAATAAATGGTATTTATCTTAACAGTTTATATACTTTAAATAAATTTAAAAGTCACTGTTTCTCTATTGTTTACTTCTAATATGAATGTTGGATAACTATTATCATTTTTCCTTATTAAGATATTGGGCCTTTCCTAATTCCCATTTAAATCTTATGATGTGTGTGCATAGAGGAGACTATTACAAAGGACACATAGACATATGCAAATATATATATTTGTACATATATTTGTATATGTATAAATATATGTATGTATATATACATATATACATATGCAATATTTAAGTCTGATGCAACCACTAGAAACCCCCTGAATTAAGGTTACATGATTGCCTCCCTCGATACTCACATCACTCACCTTGCCATTAATGAACCAATCTCAAAAATCCCTGACCAATAACCACAAAATCCCAAACACTGAGAAGATAAGCCCCAAAGAGACACTATTTGAATTCCTGTCATTGAATTTTTAATTCTGTTTCCTTTTCAATAAACTCCTCTCATCTGATGACCCAGAAAGACTGAGTGCTACATAGACAAAGCACTTACACAGGTCAACACAGAAATTACAAAGGGAAAACGGATAAAGGGATTGCAATTTAATTGTAAAATATTAATAAAAGTCCTTCTTTTTAAGTAGTTCCCTTCTCTCCTTGGGGGATAAGTGTCTCTTTCATATATCGGAAAGCTTTAAATAGATGCATCTTTCATGTCAGAGAAGGCCATAGTGAGTTGTGTGTCTCTGTGATTTGCCTAATTGTATTCTTTCCTATTCACTTTAACATGAAGTGATTACAGTCTGTAATTCTTAAAGTCCAAAGAAATTCACTATCTGAAAGTAATAAAAGGCATCCAGGCATAATTAATGTTCAAATATTTGATTTACCTCTCTTAGAACCCTAATCTCACCTCATTTTAATAGGAACAACCAGCCTAGGGGCCCCTGAGACAGTAATGATGTCACTATCCCAAGGGCAGGCTTGTGTGTGGATCGGTGTGTAAAGGGGAAGAGTCAGGTTTATTTCAATAGACAGTATGACTCGTTGCTCTTCTGTGAATTTTGACATTGCCTTGGAATGACGAAAAGATCCTGTTCTAAGCCAGCCTAGACAAAGCAATATTAAATATTTAATTTCCAAAGGCAAAGCCTGAAGTCCCTAAGCTCCAGCATGGCTAATGGCCTACTCACTAGTTAGGCTTCATGGGGCAAATGCCACACTCAGAACTCATTTGGCTATAAAAGAGAAGGAATTTCTTCAGGAATATTTATAAATATAAGGATACTACAAACGCAATATAACAGTTTTTTAAATGTGAAAATATTAACATACATGTATTTATATGCTATGATGATTGATTAGTGGGCATTTTGCTATTTATATAGATGATATGACTCAAATCAATCTTAGTTTTGTGTGTTTTTGCTCCAAAGAACAAAGTTGAATTTAGTTAAATAGAAAGAATTAGTTGTTCATATTTTCTTTACTAATTATAGTCTGTCTATATATCTAGGTATCTATCTAATTAGATAGAATATTCCTTCATAAGAATTATGCAAGTGCATATCAAATTTAAAGGACAATCTTAAAATCTATGATAGTTTTTACATGCTAATACAGGCAATCTCTGCAATCTCTGTATGAGAAAAGTCCTTTTGCACATAGAAGAGTCCATGCATTTTAATTCATCAAAGCAGATGTCATATTTGTCCCTGTAATCTGAGCCAAATAGTGTAATCTTATGATCTATACTTGTTTACCCAATGCACATGTTACCTAATACCACAGAACCACTGAATATTAAAAAAAGCCAGTGCAAGGAGTCTCTGTGTTTCACATTCTAGGAAACACAGCCTAGAAATAATATGAACACAGCACTTTAGTGACACTGTGAAATTATGCATAGTTTGGTAACAAGAAAATATCAGAAATGCTAATAGTTGAGACAGCAAGCAGCATATTAGCTATACAAAGATCAAAACTGATCATGAGAATGCATGGAAGACTATGAAATGATCTTGTGGTTGTTTCTCCTTTATGAATAAAATAAGTGTGTTCTGCTTATTTATACACAAAAACCAAGCTCAGACATAATAACCAAGGTTGATACTGAGTTAAATATGGGTCAGATGAAACTGATGTTGGTCATTTAAAAGCCATTATTTAAAACCAAGTAAACAACCCGTCATTTGAGAATGGCATGGACCTAGAGGCATTTCACAAATGATGAGATCATTCAAACACACATGAGCCCTCTTTGCATGCTTGGAAAGAAGATGACTAATGAGACAAAGAAGGTAAGAGGCTAGCCCAAGTGCAAAGCCGTATCACCCTGAAGGTGCCCTCTCTCAGAAGAAAGGTGGTATTTTGGGTTCATGATCAAACATCAGTAATAGAGAAACACAAAATTGACCAAGTGAAAATTAAGATACCCCGTCACATTATGCCATGGGAAAAGATAAGCAATTTGAAAAATCAAGCAAGCCAAATACGATAATCATGGAGGAAAGGATATGACATAAAATCTAGAAAGTGGGAACAATGGGACAGAGATAAACACTGGTGTGACAATTCTGACAGACTCTGACTAGACAGACAAGGGAGCACCAGAGTCACCTGAGCTATAAAGATATTTATGGATATCCTGAATGGCAGATAATGAAACTCATCTTGCCTGGTGAGTTTTGAAATTAGGCATTGATAGATGAGAAAGAAAAGGGCAGCTATTAAAAACTCATAAGAAATAAAATGGATCAAATTTAAGAATTAATTCCAGAGAATTGACTATGAATGGATCTTCTAGCTTAGATTTCAGAAGGGATGGTAATGTCTTTGACTGAACTGGTCCTGACCAGCACCATGATGGACTGATTGGGACCAAAAGACACACATGCAGAATGTGGAGGGGTACCCAGGATTCTGAGGAAAACCCACGTTCCTGCCCAGTGCCATGACTGAGCGGGGCCACAAGACACATACCTGGGCTTGCCCCTGGGATTCGAGAAGAAAACAGGCCCAGGGTAAAGGCAGACAGGGTACTATTATGTTTAGTAATATATGATGTATTTTGGGAAAGAGAATTGATAGAATGGTTCATTTCACGTGGACAGAGTCTTATCTGAAAAGGTTCAAGTGTGATGAGGAACAGGCCGAGGTGGGTTGCTTCAATGCCACCCAGGGACACGGTGATGTCTGGGCCTAAGCTGCTGGCTGGGTCCATGTCTAGGTTCATGACCCTAATGTAGCCATAGTCTATGTTGAAGTCCAAGACTCTTGATAATGCCAAAGGAAGAAATATAGGGCTGTACAGCTGCTCCTCACTGGCTCAACACTAGGGAGAATTGATCCTGCCCCTCACCAGCTGAATCCCTCAGGAGAAAGGGTCCTATACTTTACCTGGGCAGCACAATAGAGCAGACTATGTTCGGAGAGTATTGGGGTGGCCCTGAGGGCGTGAGAAAGGGAGAAAAGGAAAGCCTCACTTGTCTGTTTTGTGGTGATAGGAGTGAGGGAAAGATGCCCACCTTCCTTGCCCCTAAGCTCTGTTGCTTGCAATGGAGCTGACCTTCCCTTTTACCTGCTCCAACACTTGGGGAAGTACGCCCTTGTAGTGATAGGAGCGATGAACTGGCCTGCTTTTCGTCCCACCTGGCTCCCGCATGGTTAGCTTTACACCCGAAATAACAACACACAAATTGTATTCATTTAAGCA
>LOEQ01001810.1:714575-729381 GCA_001685075.1 Bramus lutescens
GGGTATAAGCTAGCCGTGCGGGAGCTGGGCTGAATGAAAAGCAGGCCCGCTCCCTGCATCACTACAAGTACAACTCCTTATCTTTAATATTCATACAGACTGTTAACGACAGGATGATTCTGTAGAAACTTCTGAATATGATCGATCCCTACTTTAAAGATTCATACAATTTCTCCTTTTCACTTGAATTTCTTTATAAGAATTTAAGTAACCTAAATATTTCACTTGAGCATCAACTTTTTAAACAAATACATATCATTTCTCAGAAAGCTGTGTCCACAGGAAATTTTTTATTGTTAGAATTATTGGTCTATAAGTCTAACACATACTTTCTTTTTACACATCCAGTCACTGGAGAATTGACGGTAACTGAACAGAAACTATCACTTTTTTTCCTATGAGTCAATTTATAGGCTAAATCATAAGAAGAGAGTAGGAATGGACAGAAATGAACACTAATGATGGATATTAGAGTTCCATCTCCCAACAGGGTTATGCTTTGCTGAGAGATCAGAGAGATGGGGGAGCAAATCCACAGCTACCTTGCATCTCAGGTTTCCAGCTTGTCACTGATTCCCACCTTATCACTTCCAGGCTCAGATTTCTAGTGTGCACACGTCAGTGATTCATCTGGCTAGGTATTTACTAAGACTGCAAAATAATACATGGTAATTGCTTCAAAAGCATGTTGAAGTGGAAATACATCCTGGTTTATCTTGAAATTGTTTAGAGTGATGGAATTTCAGATACTGGAGACTCGGGGCCTGACAGCACTGACAATTAAGGGATTCACAGGAAGGACTCACCTCTGACACGGAAATACAAAATAGATTGCAATTCTATTAGCTGCGGAATACAGTGCAATTGAAGGTTCCATTCCAGAAATGTTTAGAAGGCATCACTCATGGTGCATTGGAACACTGTACCTTCACATCACAAAGAACACTGAAACAGTGTTTAGTGCTCTTTGGACCAATCATTCAGACTGCAGTTTTCATGATCTTACTTCACTTTCTTATTTCAGACAGAGTGGAAAACATCTGATTTCTACTGTTCTACAGTATCATGGCACTTAGGAGGCAAGTTAAACAATAATCAATCTTTTTATCCCCAAAAGATGAATGGGTAAATCTGCCGTGTAAGACTGCAACTTCATTAATGTCTAAATGATAAAAGAGATACTAATCTCTCTTCATTAGTCAGGCAATGTTAAGTCCACCTACCATGGAAGTTTATTCATAACTTACAAGATTTTAAACAGTCTTTGCTGGAAGATTCGATGATTTAACAAGAAGCTTAGGAAAAATATTCATTTAATCATCTTGACAGAATAATCTCCCCCTTTTAAAAGATTCATTTATAATTTTTAGAAAGAATCTAATTGAACTATATTAAAGTAGTAGAAAAATGACAGGTAAAAATTAACAGTGTTTTAATGTATGTAAAGTATTGAGTTAAAATGATAAATCCTGCACTAAACAATAAAACATGGCATATTCTTACATATTAAAAGTTTCAGGACAAAGCACATCTGGAATTCCAATTTAAATTGAAAGGTAATATTGGTCTATTGTTATTGTTCAATCTGAAAAACATATTATGTACATTTATAAAAATTCACATATACATTACATATGCTTTAAATAATATTATGCCATTTGGTTATTTGAAGTGATAAATCTATACCAAAGAGCCATATACTATCTAAAAAAATCCACAGTACACTGTATAAAAAACAAACAAACAAACAAATCCTCTGCTCAAGTTGTTGATCAAGGAGAAAAACTGAAACAAAGACCTTGTTGTGGTGATAACACACACTTGAGATGTAGGACTTGAAGCTGGAAACCTCCTCATTGATACTGGTTCTCATAGAATATGAAGGTGTTATGTAAGCTGACAAGAATAAAAGTACTATCCATCAGCAATACCTACAGATCACAGCAATGACCAGAATGGCAAGATATTCCAAAAGCTAGAATACTTACACTCACATGTTAAGCTTTTTGTACACTGTAAAGATGTGTCTCAGCCTAAGGTGCCTTCTGGTTGGTTTAATAAAGTGCTAAATGGCTCATAGCTAGGCAGAAGAGAATAGGTGAATTTCCAGGAAGAGAGAGGAACGCTGGGAAGATGGGAGGCACACAGATGCCGGTGAAACTTTATAGAAGTTAGATGTACAGAATGGGAGACAGGTAAAAGTCATAGGATAGAATGTAGATTAAAAGAAATGGGTTAATTGTTAACTTGGGGACAAGCCTAAGTAAGCTAAAGGACAAGCTTTCATAGCTAAAAAGAATTCTCTGTGACATTTTTTTGTGAGCTGGCAGTCCCAAAAGAAAGTCAAATAACATATTTTTGAAGTAACCATTAGCCTTCTAATTCTTCCAACCAAAGACAAGTTCAGATATTAAAATTGGCAAAACCCTTGGCTTATAAAGGAAAGAACATGGAATTATAATAGTTGAGACCACATTTTTCCATAAGAAAATAGAATTTCCAAGTAGCACTGAAGGATGTGTCAGAAGTAGACATTGAGAAACTAGATCAAACACACAATTCAACATAGAAGTGCTCAAAAGGTAGCTTTCAGCATGTTAAACGTGCAAGGCAGGTGGACACAGTGAAGACACTCAAAGAAGCTGAGATAAAAATTCATTTGAAAAGAAAATCACTACAGCAAGTAATACTTCATTGATTTTTCTTTTTAATAAAACAAGGGTTAAGTCACATCCCTATGTTTCTAACATAAATCCCCAAAGTTGTTTAACATAATCAAATTAATTAACAAGAGTTCAGCGAGGTTCCTAGCTTATGTGAGTGAGTAACTCTGGACCTGCCTCCTACAGTTTTCTGTAACTGTTTTGCTTAAGTGCCATGCTAATGAGTTTGGATCAATTATTAACTATAATTGAAGCTGAGTATAATTTAGCATTTAAATTTGAACTCTTCAGGTACAATTTTATTAATTGCATCATGAAACTAAGACAAAATTAAGAATTATTAACAAAAGGTGACCGGGGTAGAAAAACTTCCCATGATTTTGATCAGCCACATGACACATTCTTAAATCATATCCACAGAAATACTAAATATGTTTACGTTGACAGAGAATCCAGGGCTACATGCTAAAATAAATACTGAACTACAAGTTTACTTCTCTAGTTTTTCTTTGGAAAACTTACTCCACATATTTTGAAGCTGTAATATATTACAAAATGTTCTGTAGCAGACCCTTAGATTTTTTGGCTGAGCACAGAAGGGTCTGTTATGTGACTTTTCCTGGGGATATATGAAAAGTGTGCATACCCTAGATAGTGCACTGATACACACCTAAGGAAGTATTCCTCCACAGTCTAGCTTAGTGATCTGATGTTATTTTGTTGTTCTTTACTGAGTATTAATAACTAAAAGACAGTAACGTTACTAGACATCCCACCCAACCATAGGTGAAATCTTAAATTAAACCACCTTACCGGGGTTCTATGCACAACTTGTAGGAAGCTCAGTCAGTAGAAGAATTTTCTCTGTTCAGCAAGTTTTAACATTGTGTAGAAGCTTGGGAATGAGGAAGGAGGTGTTTACTGAATCTTTTAAGTTTCAGAAACTTTCTGAGTATTGCATGCTGCTTTCTCTTCCTGGGTATCATAATTTGCTACTTCCTGAGTCTTATGACTCTTTCCTCCCTTATACTGGAAATGCTTCCCTTTGAAGAAAATAGTTACACATAAGAAATCTACATCCCCAATCAATCTCGATCATTTGATAAGGATGACCAAGTAATTAAATAAAAATAATTAGCCAAGTTTAAAGACTATCTATTTATTGATGTAGGCAAGTCATGAGAGGATGTGTGCTATTTGCATGGGCACTGTCATGTGAAGGACCAGTGCCTCTGCCCCATGGGAGTAGCAAAGCTATCATCAAGTTTGTCAAGTCTACATAAAACATCGATTGACATTTATACTTCTATTGCTTTATGGACAGAAATAAAAATTTATTATTGATATATTATTACTAGAAGCTTTTAAATCTCTGTCCTTGTAAGCTTTCATTTTGCATCTTTTGTTTGTTTATAAATATAAGAAAACATCATTTATCAATTTATTATTTTTTACTGAATTATAATATAAAGAATTTTTCTCTGATGAGGGTCAAATTTTATAATGGAAATCTTAATCTCTAAAGAGAGGTATATTGTACATTATTATGCAAAATTGCATTAAATAATACTACATTTTTTGGAATAGTCAGTGGTTTTTTTTTAGCTAATTCGTGTTCTAAAATATATTGCAAAGAACATCCTCATGGATACATTTTTTTAAATAAAACGTAGAATCAATAACTAACAGAGAATGGTCCATGGAAGAATTGTCCTGGCCTAGCTGCCTTGAGAGGCATGGTTCATAGGTTTTTCAGATTACAGTCTATTACTCCTGGAGCACAATATGCTGTAGAGTTCCGGAAGACTGGCACACTCGCTCACCCAGTGAAGTGTTCAGGCTGCTTTGTCTCTGTATGTTCCCTTAGAAAGCAAGAAAACATGGAAGCTTGACAACTTGTCTATTTGGTCTGAGACATTAATCTTTTGTACCTGCACAGCTTACAAACTTCGTTGTATCCTGGCTACTATAACTGTATTGATCCTGACAATTACCATTATAGTTTGTTTCGAATAAAGGTATAAAAAGTCTGATGGTTCTCAATAAGATTTTCACAGCCTCTCAGTCTTGCTGTTGCTCCTTGAACCTGAGCCTAATTTTATTCCTCAAGTCATGTCAAGTGACCTCGACCTGCTTAAGTGAGTATAGGAATGTACAAATTAGTAAACTATAGTACATCAGAATTTTAAGGCCATTTCTCTGACCCAAATGGAAAAGCGATATTTTAGTTACAGTAGCCCTGAAGTCCCTTTATGGGAAAGGCATAATCTACTAGTTTTTTTTTTAATGGACCCTATTATTAGGTGGAGATATATAATAGTTTTTTCTCTTAAGAGTTAATCCAGATGTCTAAGAGACCACAGCTCAGGAGAGTAGGCACACATTAAACTATGTTAAAAAAAGAAAGGAGGAATAAATAATTAGTCCTTCAATGGAAAAATTAATCCTACTTTTCTAGACTTCAGAAGCTTTTCAATATAAACATGCTGCAGGTAAGTTCAGTTTGTGTCTGTAAATTGGTTTTAACTCAGTCTTTACATTTTAAAGGTAAAGAAAATAAGAATGTGTAATGGGTATAGTTAATGAAGGCATCATTGTAGAGTATCATACAAACTGTTGGAGCATATTATAAAATCAATTATCTGAAAAGCTAGCTTACTTTAAGAAAACTGTATTTTGTTAAACTAAGCAAGAAATACTCAATGTTTTAAATTCATCATTGTCTTTGAGTGCAAGTTGAATTAATGTTGAAGATGTTAAAGTGAATAGACAAAGACATAGAATGAATTTATATCTGTTTTTTTTTTATTTTGCCTACCTGGTTTATTCACACCAGGTAGTGTCTCTTCATGGTTTAGAATCATAATGGAGAGTAGGAATTAAACTTAGCAGCACCTAATTTAAATGCACAAATCTCATACTTCACAGCAGAAAGCTCAAGATAGATTATTTAAGTCAATTCCTGCCCTCAGATATTCACAGACAATCCCCACAGTGGGAGCAAATCCATCACAAGTTCCTGGTGTGTGTGAAATCAATTCTCAAGAGTCAAAAGGCATCGTTAGTGCCCACACTCATTGAAAAACAGCATGGATCTGAAAATGTCAGCTGCATGGAAGGCATATCATTAATAGACTTCACCTACAGTACTTGGATGTTTAAACACAGATCCAATGAATCTGCCATTGCCTCACATTAACCAAGGACACTTAACACTGTTGCACACTGACAGCCCAGGACTGCCCTTTTGTGATCATTGAAACGTTAGCCCTAATTCTCTTCGGTGAGCTGGAGATTATCCCTACTGGGCATTGAAACAGCTTTGCCTATAGCACAGGCATAACATACAAACATGCCAAATATTGATTACAAAATTTTTTAGCCTTTTTATAAGAAAATATCTTTGAGACCATAGTCCACTTTTGTATATTTTGTATAGATGTTTATAGGATAAAAAGTAGGTGTGCATGAACAAATGGCAGAAAAAGTCACAAAAGCATGAATGAAAGATGTGAGTTTTATTTAATCACTCTAACATAAAATTCAGGTCAAAACAATTCTGACTAACACAAGATTAGAGTCATGTAGTGATAGGGCAGCAGGCCTGCTTTTTGTCGGGCCCAGCTCCTGCACGGCTAGCTTATACCCAGAAATAACAACACAAATTGTATTCATTTAAGCACTGCCTGGCCCATTATATCTAGTCTCTTCTTGGCTAACTATCACACCTTGCTTAACCCATATCTAGTAATCAGTGTATTACCATAGGGTCATGGCTTTACCGGGAAGATTCTAACCCACATCCATCTTGAGCGGGAGCTTCGTGTGTCTGCCTGACTTGGTTTCTTTCTCCCAGAATTCTGTTCTGTCTACTCCACCCACCTAAGGGCTGGCNGTATTCATTTAAGCACTGCCTGGCCCATTATATCTAGTCTCTTCTTGGCTAACTATCACACCTTGCTTAACCCATATCTAGTAATCAGTGTATTACCATAGGGTCATGGCTTTACCGGGAAGATTCTAACCCACATCCATCTTGAGCGGGAGCTTCGTGTGTCTGCCTGACTTGGTTTCTTTCTCCCAGAATTCTGTTCTGTCTACTCCACCCACCTAAGGGCTGGCCTATATGAAGGCCAAGGCAGTTTCTTTATTAACTAATGAAAGTAACACATAGACAGATGACTCTCCTACATCAGAGTCAGGGGAAATTTATTCTTTCAATGAATCATGGGATTGCCTCAGAAGATTATAGATCACACGAAGTTTATAGTTTAGAGCAATACTTACTAATGCAGTCAGAAAAAGTAATAATAACTGTTCCATTAAATCCTGTCTAGTCCCAACTAATTCTCAAACTTGAAACTTGTCAACATATTTACACTATTGGAAAATGTTAAGTTATATGAAGCAATGTTTTGCAAACCAATTATATATCTTAGAAAATGAATAACATTTGAATAAAATTTCAAGATACAATTTAAAACTGGTTTTTCATGTACTTCTTTATTTATGTGTGTATATCTGTGGATTTGCATGATCCCTGCTTTTTAAGTGAATGGATTGACATGATACAGAGGACAAACTTGTAGGTTATTCCATATGTGGGTTCCATGAATTGAACTCAGGTTTTCAGTATTCAGCATCAAATAAATCACCACACCCTGAACCATCATGGTGACCCACCACTATTTTTGACCCCATTTTTTCACTTGTGAAGGAGTCAATATGTATCTCAAGTTCATATCAGATTCTAAGTCCTTCTGACAACATCCTGGGTGCTGGGCTTGTAGGTTTGCATCATCACATCTGACTTTTAAAGAGAATTTTTTCTTGGTTACTAAACTATAAAATAAAAAAAATATGATGGCACTTAGAGGTACAGACCACTGTCATAAATGTGTCCTACAATCTATTTTCCATTTCTGTTTAGTGAAAACATTGCTGTAAATGCTACATTTTCTTTTACAATGAACAGCAAAAAATGTATTCAAAATAAAAATAAATATCTTTGAGTAGGGATAATATGGAGTTGTTTTCTAATTAAATGCAATATAAATGGTTAAAGTTAAAAAAAATTTTAAACTTGAGCAGCTATGGATGAAAATCAACAGCATGATACATGCTACTTCTCAGTTTCTAGAGACTATGTTCTGCAGGAGCCAGATTTGGTTAGGTGCCACAACTCAGCATCTATTTTACAGATGGTATTTTCTCTAAAGAGACAGAATGACCAAAAGATAAACTCTCTGCTGCATAAAGTTCTTTGTGCATTATAGAAGCAATCTTTGTGACATGGTTAAATGCACAGACTGTGGAAGCTGTTTGGCCTTGAAGACATGATTAAGTTATTTATACTTCAGTTTGCTAATTGACAACACAGCAAAGATTACAGTTCATTTCTCAAGATGTGTGGTGCTGTGAGGACTCAATGACATATGTAGGCTAATCCATTCCAAGGTGGGAGTCCCAGCTGCTAATGCCAGTCATCACACAAGCATCATGTAAAAAGATGCCTTTAGCCTTCTTTCAATGAAATCTTGAGGCAACAAAAGAAATGTAACCTATCTAAATAATAAACTGACATTTAGTTTCTTTAAAATTGAAACTCTGAGTCACTAACTTTTATACAGAATGTGGAGTCAAACATAGAAGGCTACCATCTGAGAGGTCAGCACATCAGTGAGTCCACACCTTAGGTACTCGTCAGTCTTACCCTTTTTTCTCTTCTAATGAGATGTGAAAGATGATATATTTTTACACTTTAACATCCTAGTGAAAAACTACACTTTGGGGTGGGGGAGTTTTAAGGCAGGGTTTTACTGTTTAGGTCTGGCTGCAGTAAAACTCACTTTGTAGATCAGGCTGGCCTCGAACACACAGAGATCTGCCTGCCTCTGCCTCCTGAGTGTTAGAATTATGGGCATGCACCATCACGGTCCATCTTGAATCACCCTGAATGCACCTGATCTTGTTTGAATATCTACATTTTTAATGTGTTTGTGAATTCTCAAAATGCCACCAAGAGTATAGTATCACATTCTCAAGAATCAGGGGTCAGTGATGATTGCTGTGATACATTTGCACAAAGATTACAAACTCTTTTAAATAAATGCAGAAGAGTGAGATGAGCTTCTATGAAAGAAAGATTGCTCAAATTGTATGACTACTTCCCAGGCAAGTAGAACACACGTGCTATTGTTCTGGGGTTCAGCATAAGTTTCACAACGTAGAAGTCCTTCAATCATATTCTCTATGAAGAGAAACACCATGTCACTGTCCCTTTTTTTACCCAGAGTTGGATGGTAACTCAGCAAAGAAACAGACTACAACTCTCCTGGTAAAGTTTTACCATTAGACATTCTGCCTGAGTACATAGTAGGAGACTCAAAACAAACCGATCTTATCTGATCCACACTACACTATCAAAGCTTCTTTTGAAAAGTCATATCACCCATGAAGGGTAATGGCAGTTCACTGTTTAAATTATTTTATTAAAGATACTATATTTCTCTTTGCATTTTTGAAATTGCTCTAACTAAAAAAAAAACAAAAGTAACAATGTCTTGAATAACTGAAATTTTCCCACTTTATGCCATTATAAATACTACTTGAGTTATATATATATATAAGATAATTTTAGATCATAAAACTATACAATATAGATTAGATAGGATGCACACACTAACAACTGTCACGTTTCGTTACTGCTTTTCATTGTAAAATACTGAAATAATATTATTAGATGAAAATCAACCAAACCTACTTCTAAATTTGATCCTTGTTCAAAGGGAAAATAATTTAGCATAGATATTTCATACAATTTTATACACATATAGACTTCTAAAATATAGAATTTTAAAAGGGTATATAAGTTGATTAATGTTTATTTAATTTGCCCTTATATTTCACAATAGAAAATGAGTATATTGTCACACTAATTCATGCATTCATAAAGTACACCATTTATATAAAATATTGAAAGTGATCTAACCCATTGGAAATGAGAGTAGCCTGAATCAGTGACTGGGTTATGAACAGATACATTAATTGGCCAGCAAGAAGGAAATGGTCATTTTTGGCAAAAAGAATCATTAACTTAGCCTTAATAAAACAGCCGAGTTAGACATCACCCCTTTTTTTCTCCCTGAAAGCCCAATATTTGATTCTTGGACATCAGCATTTTACAGTCTGTTAATGGTGTTTGCAACATCAGCAATTCATCTCAAACCTCTGGTTTCCCAAGCAGAAACTAGTCAGGATTTTCTGCCTCAGTTTCCCAGTAAAAAAAAACTGAAGCTCCAAGGATTCAACTTTACAGTAATAAAGCCCTCACATTAAAACATAAAAATGAACAGAACCCCATTAACGTCTGACAGAAGGCATGAAAGTACCATCACAAAGAGCTGAGAACCCAGGATAGAGCCTTACAGAAGATGATACAAAGAACTCTCTTTCACTAGAGGGGCTAACACTGCACTTCACCCACCACTGGATATTAGCCTGCGGGGAGTCATTACTATTGATTATCATGTCATTTATATGTACCATGCTGTATTGTAATTATCTTTTACACAACTATTTCCCTTGAGCCTGACTTCCTTGAGCGTATCACACTTAAGGTTTATCATCAGCCAGTCACTTACCAGGCATTTCACAGTAAAAGAGATGATCACCTTTCTCAGACACAGTGTGGGACCTGAACAAAGGGATCAGGTATGTCATGAAGGGGTTTTTTNNNNTTTTAACTTCAAACGTCCTGCAATGGGCAACCATGTCCTTCCCCTCTTCCTAGATTCTTCCAGCTCTGTTCACACTGTTCTCTGGGCTGGTTCTGCATTCAGTCCCAGGAGTCAGCTGAATGACTTCCTAGAAGGAAATTTTCCCAGCCAGAGAATTTTCCTCCCTGAGACAGCGTCCTACCCACACTCCCGTTTCTGTTTACACAATCTCCCGGGGTGCCACACACCCTAACCAGTTCTCTGTGATACCGTCTATGAATGCTTACTTTGAGTTTCTCCCCACGCTAAACTCTTCTGAAGATAAATTGCTATTGTTTCGTGTCTCCCCCCAGAAGAAGTCAAGGTCCATAAATGAGCGGACCTTCTGGGTCTCATCTGCCCAAGAGTCATGAGCAAAGTGAGACCATATTAGAACCTTCCAGCCATGGGGACTTAACTCCGCTAAGGGGAAAGGATGGATTCTTCAGGCACATGGAATGAATCATCCTCACTACTTCCCTGGGTAACAGAGTGCAACAGAAGAGCAAAGCATTGGAAGTTTTGACCAAGAGGGATTCCCTTCCTTTGCTTTGGTCACAAATGCATCTTAGCGTCAGCTGGGAAAGAGGTGAAACTGGCTGAAACACAGTGATTTTCCTCTAATACCAGACAACATAACAAAATGTGATTGTTTGTAGATAAGTAACTTAAATTATTTAGAGATGACAAAAATCCATTTATGTTTGTGGATTATCAAATTTTTAATAGCTATGCCATTTAATCACTAGGTTATCCCATGCCACCGTATATGTTTTAAAACCCTGCTATGTTTTATCCACTTTTGGAGCCAGGGGTATATCTGTGAATACTGAAGACTTGGAAAACTATGAAGTGAATATTTAATGTTCGCCACTGGACCCACCCTCCACTGACGAACAGAGTGGACTGCTCTTTTAAGAGCAATGCACATCTTTTTAACCCACTTCAGAGATCTCTTTTTCTACTAACGACAGGAGGAAAGTGATTTCTAGGACTATGGACTCATATTAATAAGTTGGTCCTGCTTCTATAACTGAAGAAAATCTCCACTACTCACATAAGTTAAGTCCTTCCTGACATGTAAGGCAAAAGTTATTATTTTGTAGTAAAACACAGACATTTTTTTATACTGCCAGTGGTGTCTTCCTTAAGAAGCTGAACTGACTGTAACCTCCTTTCTGTCATGAGAGAATTGCTGGTGGTACTAGGTTTTTAAGCATATTTGGTCATCACTTGCTTATTTCCAGAGTAAGCAACTTGTCCAACCAAGAATCCATATGCAAACGGGCCTTCAAGGAATACACTTATCTGATTAGTCTCCTCGACCCCAGCGAGGTTCTTTATAAAAAGCCACGTTTGGCACAGTGCAGATAACCTTCAGATGGCCAATGTTCATCACATGGTAAGATACTCAGCTTATTACTCCTAAATAAAAAGTTCCATACCATTCAGCTGAATTAGAATCAGTAGATATACTTGTTCGTGGTCCTCCTCAAAATGTCCAAACAAGAAAAGTGAAACTTCAACCATTGAACTTGAAGAAGACACCTTTTTTAATTGAATCTGATGACATTGGTTCCAAGAAATTCTGGCCAATCAGTATTTTCCCATAACATCACCCAGTTCTGGGGGTCAGCCCTTTGCTTCCTGAGTGAGAACACTGAGAAAAATGGAGAATTCCACTATGCATTTGCTTTGTCTCCTTTCTCTCTCAGTCCCAACTCTGCATTACTCTGTACGCAATGGTACTCCCTTAGACCATCCTTATTATTGCCTTCTTCCAAATTTTGCTTTTATTTTTAGCTTATCATTTATAGTTATTTTGCTTAATGCATAAGTTAAACTTACCCATTAATTAGTCTAATCATTTATATTCATTTCAGGTTCCCACCTGGCTTTGCTTAATGAAGTACATACAGGAACTAACAGGTTTCCTTGTGTTTGCCTAAGGCACAAAGCTCAAGTCACCATAACTCTTAATAGCCCTAGTTATGAATTAGCTTAAACAGTTTTTGTCAATATGAATGAAAGTAATAAAAATTTTGCTCATAATGTATACGTATGCCTATATGATACACAAAATGCTAATGTTGGGTATGAATATTTTCCTTTAAATTAATTCAACATATTTAAGCATATCATGATAACATATGTAATAAACTCATTTATTACAATATAAAAACAAAAGAACTCAAATTTTGTACACTGGGAAAAAGGATAGCCCTCCCATCAGATTTCTCTAACATAATAAAATAAATCTTAAGTAACCTTCACAAAGCAAAAATTATAATTGTGCAGAACCACAAAACCAAGTTAATGATACCAAAGATATTTGTGTTTGAAAACTTTGTTTCCTGTAACTAAATTCTTAGATATTTTTTTCCCAACCAAAGGTTTGCATTTCTCAATTACACTTTAAGGAAACACTCGAGTGTGGTCTTGTGTGATAAATACACACACACATTTGTACTTCAGTGTATAACAGCTGAACATCAAGCTTCCAGATGGATTTCCCACATTCCCACACAGGCGAGCCAATCTTTATGATACCTGACGGTGGCTCCCCTGTTAGCTTGCCCCTGATGCGCTCCCAGCAAGTTGCCAGGAAGGCTCTAAATATATTTGATTAGTTTCAGGCCTTCATTTTTAGCGAGTCATCACCCTCTTAACAGCAGATGATGCCCCCTAGTTCGAATCAATGTGAGTGGACCTGGTTACAATAGACTGGATTAATGATGAAAAATGTGTCGTCAGCTTAGAGGTCCTTGGACATTTATCACCCAATGGGTCTGCCAATTGGTGGGCTGGCCCTGGCTCATCACTAAGCTACTTTCCCAGCCTTAAAGAGATAGCACTCTTTTCAGATAAATTTAATGAGTCCTGGTGGGTGGAGAAGTCGGCCAGGAAAGACAGCTCAGTTGGCAAATTTGGGTTCTATATTTTTCAGCAGCTCTGTAACAAGGCTGTTCCTTTTGTAATACATTTTTGCAAGGCAAGCATGGGCAGTTAGCCTAATCTCTCTTAAAGAAAGCCTAAAATTGGTTATATTCTATTCAAAAAAGGTTTTGTAGAAAAAGAGATGATGTTTTATGGATATATATAATTAAATTAAAAGATCTGTTAATTATATTTCAGAAAATTCAAATGCTTGCTTGTACTCTTGATATTTATCCTTTCAAAAAGAATTGATGTTCTCTGATTCCTTTCCCTAGATTTCATTTTATTTCTCTGTCAACTTGGAGGGTTTTTCTTTTCTTTGAACTTGGCTATTAATGCTTTTACTTTCATTTAGAAAATTGAAAATCAAACCAAAATAGACAGAAATACTTACAGAAATTATCCCTTGTAAAAGCACACACATATTTCATATTCATTGATGTTTGAAGTACTTTACTCTTTGTCTTCTCCTGTATCTTTGCATCTCATCAAAATAATGGCCATAGAAATCAACATTGAAATTGCCCTGTTGTTTCAAATAAGCTCAAACTAATTTAAAGGATTGAATTTACAAGCTGTTTGCTTGATGCGTGTAAAATGACTGCAATATCATATGGGTGGTGTGCATTCTGTTTGAATTTAACAAAATTCAGGTTTGTTTTTTAAATAAAAAACACTTCTAAACAGTTCATCAGGGACTGAAAGGAAGGACAAAAAGATGTCCATGAAGTTGATTGACAGCCTGAAAAATCCTAACATCAGGACTCTTGTATTTGGGATTCATTCTCCCAGGCACTATCTGAAAAGCAACTTGTAAAAATATTATAAGAGTTAGCATGAAAAACTCCCTTGTGAAAAATGGGTCCTTGTACATCAAAGCCTGGGCTGTAATTCTTCCTAATTTCCCAACTATTTGCTTTTACTTTTCCTATTTTCTCCTAAAACCAAGCACTCAGTTCATGAGATATTATAAAGAACATGACACGCTTTAGACCTTAAAAATTAAAAATTATAGTTAACATTGATTTCTAAAGTGGAGGGATTTCACTTTTCAGGTTATTTTTTAAAACTGTAAGCACAATTTAGATAATAAACTTTTACTTTGCCGTTAGTTCAGTGAATGCTCAGTAAATACTAGTTGAGTTGAATGGATAAATTCAACTTTTTGCACCCAACCATCAAGAGATATCTTTAATGTAATGTATCACCTGTAATGAGGACATTGTAAGATATGTAGGATATTGCAGAAATCAGAAAATATGGATGAGAATAAGACACCTTCTGAGAAAGACCTCCACACAAGAACTCATGAACATGTTAACACAGGCACAGGTAACTGACATAAAGAGTACTATGTTCAGAGACACAGGACAACTGTACTACGTTCAGAGACACAGGACAATTGTACTACGTTCAGAGACACAGGACAATTGTACTACGTTCAGAGAC
>LOEQ01001810.1:735633-751845 GCA_001685075.1 Bramus lutescens
TCTCTCTCTCTCTCTCTCTCACACACACACACACACACACATACACACACAGATTCTTAGACATTTTATTGGGCCTAAAATAATATGAGAAACAAAGAATTTTCATTCAGCTAAAATGATCTGTGTAATTATCCAAAGAAATAAATTGCTTTATTTAAATGTAAAATGTTTCATATTAATATATGAAAACTGTCTTGGACAGTGCAATCACTAAGCATAAATACATATAGTTTATATAAAGAAAATGTATTTAAATGAGAACACTTTCCTCCACCCCACCACAAAACATTCACACACATATCTATACAAGTACTCTGACTTCTAGTTTTAAGAATTTGCTTTTATCTTAGATATGCTTTTATTTGTCCCTATGGACTGTTTAAAGTATATATGAAAACAATAATTTTACTAGTCTGATATTTGACTTTAAATTCTAAAGCAAATAATTAACTTTTTTTTCCTTACATGCTTTGGTCTCCCCAGAATTATTGTGCTCTTTATATGGCTGATGAGTCTACAGTGGGACAAGGAAGTTCTTGTCTGCCATGAAGACCCAGCAAAAGTGCTCTCTCAAGAAGAATACAACACAACACCCACTGCCAGTTTTTTCAGGATGACACTGTAGTTTGAATCACATGTTGTATTTCTTAATAGAACTGTTTTTTTGCATTAATCAAGAAGGAAAAGGTAAGAAATGACATGCAAATGCTTTTTATTTTTAGAAACTCAGAAAGTAAGGCAATGACATGCTTGGAAGCCCTCTTCTTCACTGTGCTTTCCAGGGTCCTGATGAGGAGCAGGTGTCAGAATTTTTCCCATAATTCTGACAGGTCAGTTTGCATATAAAACATACCAGGACACTCTCAGTTCTCTAGGGACAAGTGTTCTGAGAAATGTTAGTGCTACCTTTTCATATCACTTAATCCTTTAGTTAAAAAAAAATCATAGACCCTAATTTTCCCATATGCTATAAGGTCATTTAGTGGGTTTTACCCCTTGATGTAGATTATGTAAGCAAATCTAATCCTCTTTCATCTTCCTGAGCCTTGCTCTCTCTGTATGTCTGTCTTCTTCAAGGCAAGGATAATGTAAATGACCAATCTGCTTAAAATGAACAGAAATGGAAACAAGAAATATGGACACAAATATATGTTTAATATACTTGTCACATTTAAAAACAATATCCAACACTTAATGGTAAAAATAAAGGTTAGAAATTATTGAGTTTTTAGTATACATTTGGCTGAGCTATATCCACATAGCCAAATGGAGGAATCCTCTTTTTTTTTTATTACTTACTTTATCCTTTACTTGATTTCCAATTGAAGTTGTCAACCACTGATGCTTTGACTATCTATTTTGAAAGAAACATAATCCTATATTTTATGACTTTGCTTTTCAGACTAATATTATTTCAGATATTACATACTTTATTTCAATTAGTGAAAATTGAATGTTTGGGATATTTAACATCACAGAAAAGGTTATATAGATATACTAATATATTAATTGCTATTTGTATATATATATATATTATATTATATTATATTATATAACAGGAAGACAAAAGTGCATAAACTTGGAGGGAAACTGAGTGTCTAACACCACTCAGAAGAGAAACAAACAGTAATGTGCAGAATTATTCATGAGACAGTGAATTTGTGGAGACACACACTCCACAGCACACTGAAGTACAGTATACAGGCTAGCAAGTCATTACATTCCATCTGTCTGTCAAAACAAAGATTAAAAAAAACTGGAAAGAGAGCTAGTGTCATTCATGTGCGAAGTTTTTACCAATTACTTTCAAACCGAGTTTGCTTATTTTAAATATATTTATTTTTAAGCTGTATTTAGAGCTTTGGTGTATAATTTAGCTTTTGAATGCATGAGCCTTTTGGACATCAACCAGCACTTTCGAATGTCTTACAATGCCTAAACAGAAACTTTATGCATATTTCATTTTAAACTGAAAGAAAAAGAAATTCTGTTTACTCTTTGCTTACTGACCAACAATACAAGTAAATTTACCTAAACACTCTTGCTTAACAATATGAAACAATAATTTTAGATTCATTTCTTAACTACTTTATGAATTAAGCATTTTAATAGACATAGTTTAATTAAACCCAGTTGCTAGTTTTTTTTTTCTTTTATTTAATAGAGAAGGATTCACCTCAATGCGAATTAGGCAGGGAAACAATGGCTGTGATTGCGATTGTGACAGTTCCAGGGTCCTTCCAGCTTTGCCTTCCTGCTTTGCGAATACTAAAACTTCGGGTTTAAAATCAGCTTATGTTGCCATGATTTTATGACAACCCATGAGTATAGTATTCCATTGGATATGAAAATAAATAATAAATAAATAAATGAGAGAAGAGGAAACCTTCACGAACAGATGCTCGATGGGCCAGGCTTTGGACTGTAACTCAGCACAAAGTGTTGCATAGTTTGAATCACATTAGCAAATTTTACAGATGTGTGGTCTGAAAGCCTGTAATATGGGACCGATAATGTCTGCCCTAAAATACTGTTAGCAGGTTGGAAGACCATTAGAAAGCAGTTCTCCCATTGCAGAACATTACAGATTCCTCTTTCTGTCAAGGCCATTATTCCCTGTGCTCTGGAAAAAGGCAATCAATTGCCTTTGACTCAGCAGCCACTGCTTCTATCCTGCTTCCCACATGTTGCTGTCACTTGCATTTCCTCCTTTGTTGTAAGAGGTGGCCGCTTGTTTGTTCTGGCTGCCCAGAACCAAAATAATCACACAGAAATTGTAGTAATTATATCACTGATTGACCCATTAGCTCTAGCTTCTTATTTGTTAACTCTTACATCTTAATTTAACCCATTTCTAGTAATCTGTGTATTGCCATGTGGTTGTGGCTTACCAGCAAAGTTTTAGTACATCCATCTCCAGTGGCGGATACATCGCATCTCTCTCCACTCTGTCTTTCTTCCTCCCAGCATTCGGTTCTGTCTCCCCTCCTACCTAAGTTCTGCCCTATCAACAGACCTAAAGCAGTTTCTTCATTAACCAATGAAAGCAACACAAAGACAGAAGGACCTCCTAAACCATTCCTTCTTGTTAAAGATCCCTCTTTTCATCCTGTTGTCCTTGCCCTCCCCTTGTCACTAGAATACCCATCCATTTAGACCTTTCCTTTCAGACGCTTAGGATCAAATTATTACAAAGCAAATTTTTTAATACCACCCCAAGCAGTGGCTATGAACTGAGCTGTCCACAGTTAACTTGGATTTCTCTCACCCCTGACACTGGTACTAGGTGTCTGTTCTGTTTTTCAGAAAATTTCCTTGCTTCCTTCTCTGATGTCCTTAATGGTCTCTGACATGGGCACCTTTCCCAAGAAACCTGTTTTTCAACATTTACACCTTTGTACAATTTCTCCATTTGCAATTTCCCCTTCCTATACACAGTAAACAAATAATGCTTCTACCTTATCTATATCTGCATCAGAAATGCCTGTTATAAGTTTCTGATCGTGTCTCCCAGTGCACACATAGTCTTAGGACAAACTTCCTCCTGCCCCCTGTCTTCCTGGTTATGTTATCAATCTGTATCATAACCCTTTCCAGCTCTAAGCTTCGGCAATAGTATCTGTGAAAACTAACCCAACAAAAGAACATGTGGAATTTTATACTATCTGTATTTAAATATATCTTCTAGTTACAGGCTCTAAGTCTATGACTAGATAGTTATCTCAGGCTATGATTTAATTTATTTTATCAACAAGTTCTCTCAACTACTTTATACATTCTATAAGTATCCAAAAAATGTACAAATAAGCATTATATTTGTTCATTATCATTTTTCCAATTACAGATATTGATATCATCATCAGTTTTTCCTTATCTGTAACATATACAAAAGAAGGAAGATATCTCATAGGAACTTTGTACTAAAAATTGCTAGAAATATTTCAATGTTCTATAATGCAATTTCTTTAAGCTAATCATTAGGAATACCTAATGAAAAAATCGACCTTTGTCAATATATTCTTCCACTCTCGTTAAATGGAAGACACATATTTTCTCACTTGGGCTCTCATTCTTTACCTAGAAATACTGTCTCTGCCGCTTGCCTTATCCAAGGATGCTTAAACTTTTATGACCATCTCATTTGTTGGCAAGCTACAATGATTCCTGTCTATTTGAATGAGAAGTGTCTCTTATAGAAACAGATACTTGAACACTCGAAATTAAGTTGGGGCTCTGTTCAATTTGGTTGAAGAATTTTTAGGATGAGAACCTCGTCTGAGTATGTACCTCCTAGTAGTGCGCTTTGAGAGTTTATAGTCTTGTTCTCAGTTTCCTGCTTCCTGTCTTCTTCTTTCTCTGCTTCTCTCCTTATTCCTTCCCTGTCCCCCTACACTGTGTCACCGTCTTTCTCCCTCTCTCTGCTTAGCTGAAGATGTTACCTCTCAGTTTTTCTCATTCTGCCTGCTGCTGTGCTTCTTGTGCAATGCTGGCTATACCTCTGAAAAACTAAGCCAAAATAAGCTCTTTCTTCCTTAAGTTGACTTGGGCCTTAATATTTTATCACAGCAATAGAAAATTGACTAACATAGCTAACTCACTCCCCACGAATCACTTTTATCCCCTCTACAGAAAAGATTCTTTGAACTCTTAACAATTTATTTTTGTTTCTTCTGTACCAAATATTTCTCCCACTTTATCAGACTTCAAATAGAATTCCTCACTTCTAATTCATCCATTTCCTAAAATGATGTGTGGGTATAGTGACTTTTCCCCCCACTAAGTGATTTTATTTGGTCTGAATTTCTGATTAAAAGACCCGGAATTATTTTAAGAACTAAGGTGACGCAAGGTTTATAGGCTGAAAGCACATGTGCCTTGTAATTAGTTGGAGCCAGCTCAGGAGATTCAAAGTTGTGTTGTCCACCAGAAAGAACTCTCCAGGATCTTCATTACACCCATCTTACAAGCATATTCATCATTCAGTGAAAGTACCTATGAATAGCTTTATACTAGAGCGTCAATAAGATCCAATGATGACCATGACCAACGGGAATAGATACTAACACTAGGCACAACCTTCTGTGGCACAGATGCTGTGAAAAATGCCCCTCATGCCAAAGAGATACAGCACAGAAGAGCATAGCAGAGGGAGTCTATGAACTGTGAAATACCACAAAAAAGTAGCAAAGAGTTAACAGTGATTTCCCAGTTGTTTATTATAGGAACACGGCTAGTCATCATTTTATAGTTGGATAGGAGGTTCTAGTTGATAGGAAATACTGACGTAATTGAATGAACAAAATATAAACACATTATCTCTATCCCCACTGTTCAGTGCATTGCTATTCTGGAGCTGTCATAACTAAATGCCCCATTCTGGGTTTCTTACTGAACACAATTGTGTGTCCTTTTGTTTCTCAAGGCTGATAATTCATGAACAGATTTAAGCAGGGTAGGTCCCTTTGGGGCCTTCCTTTCTAATGGATATCTCTTTGTGCCTCATAGTGAGTTTCACTTTGGGTATGTGTTGTCCTAATTTCTTCTATGAGGACATGAAAGTTGGGCCCAACCTGATAACCGCATTTGGCTTAATTACCTCTAAATCGACCCTATCCAAACACCAATGCCTATGCTTACAATATATCATATTAACTAAAGTGTGAAGGCAATATTCTCACAGTGGAAATGAAACTTTATGTCTTAAATTTTTTCCCAGGCTAGCCAGATTATCTCATGACACTGGACACTGGCAAGGAATAATATCCTGGCCAGACAAGCAATCATCAGGAGCTTTAACTGAAGCTCCCTGAACTGCTGCAGTTCCATTTATTAGTTTCCTGCTTCCTCTCTTCTTTTTTCTCTGCTTCTCTCCTTATTCCTTTCCTGTCCCCCTACACTGTGTCACCGTCTTTCTTCCTCTCTCTGCTTAGCTGAAGACGTTATCTCTCAGTTTTTCTCATTGTGCCTCAATGTATCCCATGAGCTATTCAATACTTGATTGCTAAAGAGCCTTCGTTAGCTTTGTCTGTAGCAGTGCTTCTCAACCTTCCTAATGCTACAACTCTTTAACACAGTTCCTGCTGTGGTGACCGCCAAACATAAAATTATTTTCATTGCTGCTTTCTGGATCTAGGACTTCAACATATGAATTTGCAGTCTTGATAAAGGCATTGCTTTAGGAGCATATGATTGTTAATCTTATCGACTTGATGGGATTTAAGGTCACCCTAGAAATAAACCAGTGGGCATACCTGTGAGGAATTATCAGGATAGGTTAACTAGAGTGAGAAGACCCATCCTAACCTGAGCTCCCCATTCTGTAGCCCTGGACTGCCTAAGAAGAAGGTGAGCTGGCAGTTCAAGAGTGTCTCCACACTTCCTGACGCCAGATGTGAAGTGAACCACTGCCTTCGCTCATTCTCCCATTGCTGCGACTACTCCATGACAGGCTGTATCCTTGCTTTGGAAACCAAAAATAAACCCTACCTTCTCCAAGTTGCTGTTCTTGGGTATTTGCTCACAGCAAAGATTAAGGTAAATGGCACAGAAAATTAGTAAATGTAGGCATCCATGAAATACTGTATGACAAAGACAATCTGTGCAGACATTATGGCATAACATGGGAGCATAAGCAATTGAAGTTTTTTATTTAAATTTTTAGACATTGTTAATCATTTTACTCCATAAGACTGGGATATTGTCTCACAGAACATCTAGATTTCCTCTCTCAATTCAAAATATCCCCACATTTATGTCTTGCCAAAGTCATGGGTAGAATAGTTATTTGCATTTCTGCACATTGTTTACCAGCCTTCCCTCGAGCTTTCTTCAGCTGCGGGCCTCCTATCCCTATAGAGTGGTTGTTCAGCAGATCAGGTCAGTATCATTTCACAGACGAAGCTACCAATGGCACTGATCCCCAGTCCTGCCATCTCGTTCTTCATTTAAGCCTGCTGATCTAAGTTCTGTCTTCTAGTCAGCTGATTGATAGGTTGGCAGCTCGCTGGTGAAACTACTCAATTTAGGAGGATGCGCTGGTGTTGTCTCATGTATTATTCAAAAGAATGGGCTCAAATACAATCTCTTCTCTGCCTAACCTCAGACAGAATTAATCACTCCTTCCTTGAGAATTACTACTGGTCAAGCTTGTGTACATCTCGATCACGGTGCTGATCATGCTGTACGCTGCCATGTTTTACATGTTTATTTATTTATCTGCATGTTCTTCTCTGCTCCTGGGCTAGAACACCTTAAAAACCTCAGACTATGTACATCATTGTTTACCCCAAATCAGCACTAAGCACAGCCCTCAAAAAGATATCCCTGGAGAGGTGAAGATGGAGCTCAGTGGATAAGTGCTTTCTATAACAACACATAGATTTAAGTTTGCATGCCACGTACTCACATGACAAGCTGGCCGTAGTGTTGAGTGTCTATTACTGCAGTGCTGGGCATAAGAGAAAGGAGAATCCTGGGAGCTCACTGGAGAGGCCTAGCCTAAATAATGAGTGACATGTTCAGTGACAAACGCTGTCTCAAAAAGTAATGTGGACAGTGAGAGAGGAGTACACTTGACACTGAATTCCACATGTGCGTGAGTATGGAAGTGCACAAGTGAGCACAGTACACAGAAGCCAGATATACACACATACATGTGCACAATACCCTACCTGTTAAAATGCCTTAGGAATAGATGAATGAATTCTGAACATTTCTTTACCACCATAATCTGAGCTATCACTATGAATTGTACAAAGGTTTGTTTGTAACTGTTTCAAATTTCGAGGTATGTAATCCTCTAACCTCAATTATTTATGCTGAATAATGTTGCAAAACCTGCCCAATACAAATTATGTCTTTTCAACTCTATAAAACAAAACAGTATGTATAAAATCACAATTCGTACAGAATCAGGAAGCGAATGACATTTTCATAGCAGTAGGATAACCCAGGCAACACTATGATAATTTTCAGGTAACATAAACAATTCCAGGATGTACTAAGTAAGCTCAATACTAAATAATACTAAATACAGATGTTAACAGCATGCCTCTTAATAACACCAGGCAAATTAACCGTATTAGAGTAGAGAATAAGTCATAAATTTACATGACCTTGAAATTTAATACATTTGTATTATAATTTGATGTTCAACAATTAATATAACTAAGATATCTGTCCTAAGATTTCTAAACTGATTCAATGTTATTAATACATATTGAAATATTCAAACCCCCAATCTTCTGTGTATTATTATTCCCAGAGAATACTATTTTCAAACTATGGTCCTATCAGTTATTGGGTTAAGTCACATTCTTCTTTCTCTTCAATTTCTATGAAAATTTTAGAAAGAGGATTACACTTGAAACACAACTAGTAAATAATAAATTTCTTTTGATTTTTTTCATTGTCTATGGTTATATTATTTACTGAGAATGCTTCAAGTGGCAAAGCAGATCTAAGATTAGCATACCACAGTGAAAAAAATGTCAAACTAAGAAAGTATCCCTCTATGTGTTTATCATATCCATAATATGTCAAACAGCCTGGTGAGGTGATCATTTGAGATTAATGGCCACTAAACTGTTAAAATGTTCCTGACCCAATCAAAGAACAATTCAGCTAACTAATATAATCTCTTTTAAGTAGATGGGCAATATTAAACACTAGCAACAAAGAGAGATTTAAATAATGTAGTATTTGTAAAAGTCTTATTTATTTGGTCATATCTAGTTTAGGGGATTGTTTGTATTCGTGCTAATAAATACAAACAAATTTTTGTCAGGAATCCTGCTAAGTAAATTAAGTATCATAGATTTTAGAGCATGAGTAGCTACTTCAAAAGGCATTTCAGTTGAATTGCATAGTATTAAAATTAAGGTGTTTGCATGATGTTTTTCTTAGTGTATTTTTTTATGCAGTGAGTTTCAAGAATAGGTGGGAGCATTTAGGGAGAATATTCCTTTAAAAAGTATCATTGGGTAAGATCCTTAAAATGTTAGTGATATTATTCCTTGTGTGTTCATGAACATTCTCATCTTCTTTTGAAGTTCATTCCTCTAATCACTAGATTTGGTATATAGAATACATATAAAGGATTCCTGAGGAAAGATTAACAGTACCTTATCCATCACATTCAACAACCTTTTTTCTCCAATGATTGTTGTTATTTGCTAAACTTTTTCTTCCGTACTTTGGTGATCCAAATGAGGTTTACTTTTCTAGCCTTAAACATCAGCTTGGAGTGCCAAAACTTATACTCCCGTGTTTTCTCTCCTCTGTGTGGTACCAAAGACTCCTCATAAACTTTTGGTGCTTTTAGTGGTAAACAGAAGATTAAGCTATGTGCTCGATTACACTGATACAGATATGGGGGGAAAGGACCGTGGCTCTTTTCTGGGTGGTAAATTGAAGCATCGCTTGCAGTGTTTCTTCAAACAAGCCCTAATGTTTTTATCGACTCCCTCACTGTCTCAAACACAGCCCAGAGTCCAGTCAATACCTGTCATTCCGTGGGAGCCATGAGTCCCACTGCGGCTGTCACTCTTCCTTATCTGGTTACAAATGGACTCCTTGGGAGCCTGTCGCCTGACAGCACACCCAGACCCCAGCTTCGAAGAGATAGTCTAACCCAGCAGCAGCAGGAGTCTGGAATCTCTTCACCTGAACCCTTCACAGCCTCAATGACTTCTTCATCTAATGTTTATATTTGCTTATTTACATTTTAGTGGGAAACAACTACAGTTTTACAGATTTAAGTATAGGTACATTTTTCCTGAGGCAATGGGAATAGCTCGTGTTTGATCCCATTCTTTCATTCTGTTTCTTTCCCAAGGTCCCAAGACGCTAAATCAAACACTTAAACACATAGTTTCAGTTCGGTTTCTGTCCCCAAACTTGGGGACTAAACAAGGCATTATACACTGATAATTTATACTCAAGTCCCTTTATTTTTTTATATCTTTACATATTTCACTTTTGAAAGCATTCATGCCAGTTGTTGAAGCTAGCTTCAATATCTTATTTTTAATGACATTTATTTTTACCTTATGATTTACAGATTGTATATGAGACTTTCTTGATTATTTACATTGCTGATCCTAATATTTTGTTATGAATAATAATATTTTGTTATGAATATTAATTAATTAATATTGTTTTTATCTATATCTTATAAAATATAATTAAAAAACATGTGCCAACAAGGCATTGGCTCATAAACTATGTGAAAGAATAAAATATAGTTGCATGGAAATATAGAAGATAGTTGAAAAGGAGGCATGTGCTCAAGCCTTCTACTTAAGAGCTTTCTTTTTCATTCCACAGGCTTCCTTAGTAAACTTTCCCACAGCAATTCAATCTCCTGAGAAGTGAAGAGCCATTAGCAAGTGACCAGGAGGTTTAACACTTATGTTAAGGACATAGACAAACTACATCTCAAGGCAAGTACTCAGGTGATGACTAAATATTAAAGCTCTTTGGGTTTTGATTATGCAAGATTTTATAAAACAGCCTTTTATTTTCAATGTTTTTTAAGTAAAGCACTGGGGATAGGAACCATAAGAGTAAATAATTTAGCACAGTTAATAGACTTATGTGTATGCTAATACATACCTAAGATACACTAATTATCACACAGAGAATTACTCTGAAACCATTGGCAGATATCCAAGTTATCTGCCTTCATTCATATCAGGAGCCCATTGCCTTCCCTTAGTGTAGTGTCTAAACAACAGTATATATATAGAGAGAAACTTGTGTTTCTCCTCTATTTCAAACTCACACCTGACATTGTGAAAATAGTATTCTTAATCATAACAGGGGACACCTTCCCTTACTTTAAGATATTGAGGGGGAAAAAGTGGAGAAAGTTATATCATAGTGTCATCATATGGTAATATAGTTTATATAGATCAATATATATAATATATAATATTTATAGTGATCCATAATTGTTTACATGATGAAGGTGGAAAACAAGTATCTAAAAATTTTAGAATGTCATCTATATGAAATGCTATCATCACTGCCTTAGATTTAATGCTGTTGCTCTTTTTTGTTTTTGCTGTTTTGAGGGCTTTCTCTAGTCTATTGATTAATTATTGGTAGTGAATTCCACTTGTTAGCATGTTTAGAATAAATACGTACTGCAGGTTTTATTTTTAATAATATATTGATTGATGATGTGTATTTGTATGTATATGCAAGCATTGGTCTAGAATAATTAATTGTTTCAGCATAAATGTTCAATAATATTCAATCCTAAATAGTTTATGATTATCTGGTTGTATGACTACATGTCCAACTGTGTTTGTTAAGATGGAGAATGGAGCAATAATTTTCTGTTTTGAACAAGAAAAAAACATGGAATGCAGATGAGATACAGTTGAAAGGTAGAGTATGAAATTAAGAATAGAGCAGATTAGTTTTGAGTACAAATATCAAAAAAGAATCAAAAGAGAGTAATAAGGGGATTTGAAGAAATCTTGAGGTAAATGGGAAAGCAAAATAATTTCACCAAAGAAATAGATGTTAAAGCTATAAACTAGGTATCAAATATGAATAGTGCACAGAAATGGGAATGATTGAATAGAGATAAATTAACAAATAAACAAGAACCGTGACAAGTGGTATACAAAAGCCAGTTAAAATGTTTTATGTCAAATGTTTTCCTAGTAAAAGTATTTTAGAAAGGCTCTTTTTCTTATATGAGAATAATTTGTATGTCCTAAACTTTTTTAAAAGAAGTATTAATTACACTGTGCTTGGGGCAATGTTAATCTATACCCTAGGTATTCATTTAAAATTCCTGACTAGCAGTACTTTTTATTTTTTAATCCAATGAAACTATGAGGATAGGATATCTATGACCCAGTTAATTTCTTGATTAAAGGGTGTGATTATTTCACAAACTTCTTAGTCTAGGAAAACTAATTTGGGGTTAGAATTACACCAGGGGAAGAAAGTGAGAGAACAGGAACAGAAGGCTTGCTCGGTGACTCCCGGTGTCAGGGTCAGGCTGCATTTCCCTTCTTTCTAGTATTTTTGTGTAGATAATTGAAGAAGCAATTAGAGAGTCCAGGAATCATCAACCGTTTACCTTGAGGAAGCCTAAAACACTGCATGGGACAATTCTAGGATAGAATCTTCCAGATGGCACTAGTGCGGAATCAAGAGCAATCTCCCCGTTGGTTAATTCTAAAGAAAACAAAGGTTGTAGTTTCTAATCTCAAGGGAATAGCAGAAGATAATATTGCCTCTTCACTATGACTGGGCCTCTCAATACTTTTAGCTGTAATATCTTCAGAAACAAGATAACCATTTCTAACTTACTAGATTTCATCTTCAGAAACAAGATATAACTGATTTTTAAAGATACTTAAATATAAAAAATTAGAATTTATATTAACATGCATTCTATGAAAAACAACACTGTGATTCTATTTTATATTTGAGGAAATTATGAGGTATAAAGGTGAAGTAACATTCACAGGATCACTCACATGATTTGTAAGTAGCTAAGTACAGAATAGCTAAGTAAAAGTTCCCATATGGACTTCTAAGATCTGGAACCTGGAAGCCTCTGTGTTTAAAAATAAACTGACAAAACCATTAAGAGGAAGGAATACTATACCACTGAGACCATTTCTTGTTTTTGAAACTATATACCTAGAAGACCCTACATTTGAGAAAGAATAATGATACACTAAATTTCAAGAAATATAAGAGCTTCCCTAAGTTTAAACAATTAAATCCATACATCTTTGAAAAATAAATATTTGACATCCAATCCAAACTTCTTAATAACATATTCTTAACCTGGAGGCATAAGTATACATAGAGAGTGTGATGTTTCTGTCCATTTGTAAAATCCATCCACACCTTTGTAATAAGTAATTTTTCTTTCTTTAAAATTGCTCTTGCCTTCCAAAATCTTCCAATATGCTATCTGATACCTTCTAAACTCCAGGAGGCTGTTTCTTGTAATTGATTCTGCCTTGTTGATTTACCTTGTCTATACACCTAACATCTCCACTCCATTTAGAGTTCATTGAATGCAAACATTCTTCTGATTAATGGCTAATTTATTATTTGCCTTGCAAATGTTTATCTGCTGGGAAATGGGATAAATACTTCAGTCTTGACAAGGAGGAAGGTCACTATTCCTGGCCTGATTCAATGGTCAGTTGATGGCATCCCAGAGGACCTGGGCATGCTTTGGATTTCTGAGACAATCTTCTGAAAAGTTAAGTATCTATTTTTAATGAGTTAAATGGAAAATCAATTAGTCCATGGTTTATGGGAAGAAATTAATGATAATTTTTGCATAGACATCCTAGAAGCTGAATCAGAAATCCCTTCATAGGCTATAATTTGATAGTATTGGATCCTACTTATTTAAAATAAAAGTAAATTGAAAAAAATCATTTATGTATAAATTAAGATAGAAACTAACATTACTAGAGATGTTTCAATAACATTTGTTCTTATAAACTCTTGAAATGTTACCAAAAATGTCAAAACTTACAACTTTGAAAATGATATTGATTTCCTCTAAACAGTAATGCAATATGTAACTTTTCATACCACTATTCATACTTACTGCTTGGCAAGTTTTAATAATTATGTACTTCTTTTTTAGATAATGTAAATTAGATTTAAAAATTATTTCTCCCAAAGGGGGAAAACCACCTGCAAATTGCATGGTCTGTCATGCAGAGCACAAAGAGAAAGATGGTCATCCATCTATTAATAGAGTACCCAGTGTTCCAGAAATAAATCACTTTCAGACAAATAAATATAAGTGTTAGGCCATGCTTGCAATCAGTACTACTTCTCAGGTAGTTGGCAAATGTGCTGTTTTTCCCCAGCATATGCATAACTACTGTCACCTTGATGTTATAAAAATCTTGGTGAGGAATAATTTTTTTCTTAGCTTGGCTTATTTCTAGCCAGCTTTTTAAAATTATTTTTATTGAGCTATATATTTTTCCATTACCCTTTCTTCATCCCTTCTCCTCCTCCACCATATCTCCTTTCCCTCCATGCTCCCAATTCTCTGGAGTTGTAGATTGTAGTCTGGTTATCCTTTGTTTTATATTTTCTATCCATTTATGAGAGAGTGCATACTATGTTTGTCTTTCTGTGTATGGGTTACCTCATTCAGGATAGTCTTTTCTAGTTCCATTCATTTGCCTAGAAATTTCATGATCTCATTTTTTATTTTTTCCAGCTGAATAATAATACTCCATTGTGTAAGATATCATATTACACCTGTGAGAATGGCTAAGATCAAAAATACTGAGAGCAGTTTAGTTTAGCTGGAGAAGATGTGGAGTCACAGAAACATTCCTACACTGCTGGTGGGCGAGAAATCTTTTACAGACATTCTGGAAATCTTTATGGTGGTTTCTCAGAAAATCATGACTCAATCTACCTCAAGATCCACTGATAACACACTTGGACATATACTCAAAAGATACTCAGTCAAAACACAAGGACAATCGCTTAGCAATATTCATAGCAGCATATAATAACCAGAAGCTAGAAAAAAACATAGATGACCCTCAACTGAAGAATGGATGAAGGAAAAGAATAATTTCTTGCAGAGAAAGAAAATGAAGCTATCTGGCAGCTCTGATTCAGTCAGTTGTGACTTTTGTCTGCATGTTAATGCAGTCATTGAAGGTCTTGATGCTTTAAAATAAGCTTATTTGATATTATTAAGCACTGAAGTAGAAGGAAATGGATAACCTGGGAAAACAAGAATCTGTCTAGAAAACCAGGTATATACACAGGACACTACCCTGCCTGCACAGATGCACCTGCTGAATTTCAACGCTACTTTTGGAGCAGCTCTCTTATTATTTGTGCATTGCACATAAGCCAGTAATATAAACCCAGGAGGAAAACTTGAGGGGTTAACTTAAGGAGAAACCTAGCACACATAACCATTCCTGTCCAGTGAAAGCGTCTGCTTTTAACCTCAATATAACTTCAGAAATCTCTTTTTTAACAAAGGAAGAGATAAATTAAAACATTTGTGATGATTCTAACTAGAAGAGAAAAATGATTTTAGGAATTAATGCTGCCTCCCTACATTCCAAGTTAATTTCCTAAGCAGGATGAAATGTGCTCGAGGTCCCTCAGTGGGAAAGGCATTGCACTATGGTTCTGTATTCAGTCATCATATATGTAACCAGTCCTGACAACTACTGATTATATCCTTTTTACAGGAGTGCCTTCCTCCCTTTTTGTTTGCCAGTTATATCCTCTAGTGTATATGCCAGTGCAGTCAATGTTCCTTTCTGGTAATTGTCACTGGAGTGTCTGTCAGTGACGAGGAGAAAAGGGTGACAGCCTTGACATACCACCAATCATCCCTCTGGAAAATTGATATTGTTCTCCCCAGTAAACAACAGCTCAAGCATCGACCAGTCTCGCCGGTACATCCCCGAACAATCAGCTTCCATTAAAGGCAGAAGCCACACATTTATCCCACCACAGTGCAATCAACAGAAAACTGACTTTTTTTCCTGTCCCTTTTAAGGACTTTCCACTTGTATTTTGCACTTAATACCTCCACTTATAAACACATTGTGGTTTTCATTTGCTTCAAAAGGATTCACAATAAGATCTCAAACACTGATTTAGGAAAGGACAGAAATGCACAATATATGTTCATTATCTAATTTTAATGCTATTAGTATGCAAACATTGGCAAACATCTATGTTTCTATAGAAGTAGATTAATGACTTTGCTAACTATTCCTATGGCTTTTTAATAACTCTTCTTTGAGAGTGGAAAGATTCCACAAAGTTAGTTATGTAGCACAAATAGTACAAAACCAAGTTGGAAAATGTTATTACTAAGTGCATGTAAGTTTTCCAGAATTGGAACTGGTTTATTACTAAAAGAATATATTCCATGTAAATAACTAGCCAAGAGTTACTGGCTTAGTGCAAGGCTTATAGTTTTATGATGTCTAAGACATTTGCCCTTAATTCACTAATTCTTATGACACCTAAGAATTAAATAAACCACTAAATACAACATTCTATCAATAATTAAAACACATTATATCTGATTTTCAAAACATGCTCATGGCCTTTTAACATACTATGCTTTTAATGTTATAAATCCTGTATGATATATTATTTTTTTAAATATTTATTTATTTGTTATGTATACAATATTCTTTCTGTGTGTAT
>LOEQ01001810.1:751926-771236 GCA_001685075.1 Bramus lutescens
TTGGAAGAGCAGGCAATGCTCTTAACCGCTGAGCCATCTCTCCAGCCCCAGATATTTATGTTGTTAATTGTCTAGTCAGTGGTTATCTGGGATTCCCAATTTGGAGGACATAAATATAAGTCAACTAAGCCCAGAATGGCAACGATTGAATCATATGGATGCCCCCCCCCCAATCATGCCACCTCGACAGAATATGAGAGTGGATAAAATAAGAAATAGGTCCCAGCTACAGTGACAGAGAACGTGCACTCTTTAAAAGGTGACAGGTGTCAGGTCTGGGGGGAAGGCCGTGGCTAAAGGTCTGTGCCAGAGCACTCGCTGACTGATTTATGAAGCCTCCCTGGTGTCAGGAGCAGCCTGATGTGTGCTATTTTCATGGACCAGAGCAAGGTACAAAGAAAGGCAGAAGTCAAGGGAAGCCCATCACTGTCAGATCAAGTCCCACCCCCGAGACCCTGGAAGGAGTACTGCGGGGAGACACTGCTCAACTCCTGTTCCCTTCTGGGGAACTGTGTCAGTTTTCATTGGGATGCCCAACCTTTTGGGATGCTTTTAACTCATGAACTACCCGCTTGCGATGACCTTTATCTTTAGAAAAGCAAGCTTTAAAGAAAAAAAAAAAGTTCCACATCAAGTCAAGGCAGTCGTAATCCCAAGCAGCTTTCCAATATAGAACCCTAAATCCGTTCTAGCAAAGGTGCTGCTGAAGGGGCTAAGGTAAGTAGTTTAATTGACAGGTAGGGACGTAATTTTTAACTTACAAACAGAAAATAATTTCCACTTACAAGCGCAAAGTGATTTTCAGAAACAATATGTACTAAGTTCCCAAGGTATAACCTTTTATTCTATTCTGCGTATGGTATTTTTATTAAAATATGGGAATGTTCTTCAGGTATACAAATTAACATCTCATACCCAGTAAAGATGATTTACAAACAACTGACATGTTAAGAGTCTTATGATTGCTTTTTTAATTTTATTTTAATTTACAATCTCTGTCAAGTGAAGTAAATGAAATGTAGTTATGAACTCTTGAAAACTAAAAGGCAAGCACTGAAACAAAGAGCATGTCAGACAGTGAAAGCTAAAATGAATCCTCCTATTCAACCTATTCAATGGAGGTGCAAAAGCTAACAGAATATTGAATAACCATTTGACCTATAACATAAGCAAAGGACTAGTTCATAACCACACTTAGAAAATAAAAATACAGATATATATTCTCTGTAATCAAATATTGCTAGAAGCTGAAGTCTGTGTTCATGTAGACATGATCTGAGCACTATAAAAATGGAAGGAGAAAACCTTTCTTGGACTCAGTCTTCTTTGAGCTATTGGAAATGAAATCACTGATACTCCTTACCCCCATCACACTGAGGGTCAAAGATAATTTTTGCTCAGATATGCAGCTTCCTAAAGCTGGGAGGAATATCCCCTGACACAACACAAGCAGAAGTCCACTTAGTTGCCCAACTTCAATTACCACACCCACTGCGCCTAGATGTGGACTCAAGTTTTCCAAAATGATACAGAAAGAAGTGCAGCGAGTAGAAGGCAGAAGGAGCCTTTTCTGATGATTTTAGATGGGCTTGCTTGTTCTGCTCTAAAAAAAAAAATCCCCAGATGAACCTCATTTTGTGGTTCATGTTACTATACTTACTAGACATGCCAAAAGCTAAAAATGCAGGACTTTTTATAGTATAAATATGTAATATTTTGTTGAGAAGGATAACAAAAGTTAACTATAATTAAATAAGTGTGTTTATGTGTATATACATATATATATATATACATACACCTAAATGTTACTCCAATAACGTTATTTGCTTTTCTATCATTACAATATAGAGCACCTGGTATTGGTTAACTAACCAGAAGCTCTTCAATGGAGAGGAATATTTCTCTTGTTCTCAGAATTCTTTAGCTGCCTGAAGTTCTTTGTTGAGGGTTGGGCCCCATGTGATTTTTCCCTCCTGTGTTAGCATGTCTTTTGGTGTCACCCTTGTTCAGGTCATTTTTTGGTAGCCAAGTGTTCCCTGGTACTTTTAAAACTATATATTGGTCAATATAATAAAGTAGATCTCCATGTGGAGGTCAGGCAGCTTTATAAAAATAGAAGTCAGAAAGCAGTATTCCTTTTAATGGTGCATACTCATGAAATGCTCTTTTGTTATGGAATTTCCCAGGACCAAGGATGTCATCAGAATTAAGAGCTCCTGTTCTTATATTATCCTGCCTTGACTGTCATGTATCTGGAGGCAATTGGAATGTTCAATGAAACTCCTACAGGAATGCTACTCCATTCGATAGTTCACTGAATGCTCTGCTTTATTAAATGGACATGATAAGTTAATGAGGATGTTTGAAATCTACCTCATGAGAAGTAAATTAACATGTAGCAACACACTTTTAAAGGTGCTGCATTAATTCATTAACTTTTCCATTTGACTCACAGATCTCATTATTTTGATCAAGCTGAAAACGAGTTTCATATTTTCATGTTCAGATTTTTGTTATGCAAATTTCTCAAGACCTGTGAACTTGATGCAACAGGAGACATCACACTGGGACTCTTGAAAAAATGTAGAAATAATATTGTGTATCCTAATTATTTGCTATCTGGGAGGACACATATAAATAAGTACTTGACGAGTCATAAGCTTCTACAGAAAATTCAAAGTATTTGTGCTTTTGTAGCTGTAGAATTCTTGAACTGATCTGGAAGGAGTGTTTTTTGTTTTTTCTAATGCCACAATATATTCTAAAGGTCTAAGCAGTGCATTGACATTTAATTCTTTCTCAAGAGCATAAAATATATTGATTTATGAAATAAAATACACACAAAAATTAATATTTGGGAAGTATGGCCACCTTAGTCTTCCTTCCTTAAGACTGAAATTTAAGGGAAGAAGAAAAATTCTGAGTATGTTTAGAAGATACAATCAATGATGTCTAATTTCTTTGAAGAAATTATCCAGCTTTCCATAGCATGGTTCATAGCTTGAAAGTTTAAAACAGGTAAGCTGTATACAGCTTTGACCATATTACATCTATAAATAATATTCTGAAACTCTGGAAATGAATTTCACATATATATTATCTGTTACTCCAAAACATAATAAAGTATTGCTGTGATTTTCTTTTGTTGTTGTTACTTATAGTAGAAATACTAACTGGATATAGAGTAGTGTGATAAAATATAAAGCATTTGTAAAATACTATTTTAGCAATGGAAATTACTTCAGTCACTTTTTATTTCAAATATAGGATTTTAATGTCTAAAGAAGCTGCCTTGGTTTCTTTTCTGTTGCTGTGAAGAGACACCATGTCTAAGGCATCTTATAAAAAGAACAATTTAATTGGGGACTTGCTTATAGCTTCAGAGGTTTCGAGTTCATGACCATCATGGCAGGAAGTGTGGCAGCAGGTAGGCAGACAATGGCACTGGAGCAGGAGCTCAGAAATTCTATCCTATACTTAGGTTGGAGGCACAGAGAGAGACTGAGGCAGGTATGGGTTTTGGCTACAGCTGAGCAAGACAGTGACACACCTTCAATAAGATCACACCTCCTAATCTTTCCCAAAACAGTTTCACCAAACAGAGATCAAACATTCTTCCCAATATATGAGTCAATAGGAGTCATTCTCATCCAAACCAACACAGAAGCCAACTAATCTGCCTGTGCACATGTATTTTGTTATAAAATTAGAAAGAGGCTAATCTATTCTCTACCTAACCTGGACCCATAACTTGACAATGTATTGAGGAGAGAATAAATAAAAGTGCGGCATTACAATAATTGGTCTCAACTTGCAACTATTTATTCCAGCCTTTATTATTTATATAGCATTTATACACAAATTAGCCAAACACTGGACAATGCAAAATCTTCCATGTCACAAAACCTAAGAATTCTTGTCATTTTTTTCAAATTAAAAATACAGAATGAAAAGTGAAGATAAGCAGGAATTGAGACATGGCACATGTAAGAGTAATGTAAAATGCAGAACTAAATATCCTGCCAAAATATATTATATATGAGCTAGCAGTGAATGACATTTTCTAACCAAGCCTAAGAGCCTGTGCTCAATTCCTAGGACGCACAGAGGAAACATCAATGTGCACATATTGTCCTCCGACTTCCACACACCCACTGAGACACCTATACACACATGCACACACTAAGAAACAAATGCAAAATGTATTTTAAAATATGTTGTACATACTCAAAAAATAGGGATCTTTGGATATGGATCATAAACTATAAGGAACTGATAGGAAATTTCTTAAGTGGGAAAATTTACAGTAACTGTATAGAAGAAGGCTCAGCTTTAGGAGACAGATGCTAGACTTTTATGAGAAAACTGATACTGCATGCAAATAGCACTTAATTGGTCCTTCCAAATATATTGAGAGTGGCTCATAAAGATATTTCAGTCAAGTACAACAAAACTATCTATCATATGGACACATGTAAATATTATACTGCTATCTGGACTCTTATGTATATTTTCAATTTGCCGAAGTGGGCATCATGGTCAATTTCATGAAACACCTATTCTTGTTGCAGGTAAGTACAGTATATAAAAACAAAATGTAATCCAGCTAGATATCTATATTTTTATATTTATATGAAACCACTAAAATGGATAAAAACAGGAACTTGGGTGTAGCTCAGTGGTATCATTTTTTGATCAGGTCACATCCCTGGGATCAAGTCATAGTATTGCAAAATAGACATGTATTTGTGTGTGTGTGTGTGTGAAGCAATGTGAAAATTTGTATGTTAAAAGATCATTACAAATATTTAAAAATTTTTCCAAGCTCAGTAAAATTCTTTTAAGTATGAAAATTATAGGCATAGTAAACTCTATGTAGGACAATGCTAAAAAGAACTCTTTTATTCTTCATTTTCTATATGTGGCTCTTTTCTTATTCATATGTCACATATGTCACATGTTTTTATAAAGTTCATCAATTTTGAAGTACTTGTATACATTCATGTGAATTTATGTAACAATAACAAGAAAGTTGACAAGCCCTTTTAGTGAGAATGCTGGTTAGTTATTTTTGTCAATTTTACACAAGCTTAAACTTATCTGAAAAAAAAAAAGAAGAAAAGAAAGAAAACCTCAGTTGAGAAAAGGCCTCCATCAGATTGCCTTTGTAGGCAAGTCTATGGGGGCATTTTTTTTGAGTGTTAATTGAGAGAGGAAGGCTCAGGCCACTAGGAGCCATGACATCCCTTGGGAGGAAGTCTTAGGTTGTGTGGGCAAGCAAAGATAAGCAGATAAGTAAGACAATAAGCCACATTTCTCTGAAGTTTCTGCTTCTGTTTTTACTTTCAGATTTCTGCCTTGCTTGAGTTCTTTCCTTGGCATCCCACAGTGATGAACCATTACTTGACCACGTAAATTTAATAATCCCCTTTTTTTCCTCAGGCTTCTTTTGGTCATGGTGTTTTATCATAGAAAAGGAAATTAGGGCAGTAGGTAAAAGGTGCTTTTACCAAAACCAATGACCCGAGTTCAATGCCAAGAACTCATGTGATAGAAAGATAGAACCAACTGCTGAAAGTTATTGTGATCTCCACATATTCACAATAATGCACGTGTGTGTATGTTTGTGTGTGTGTGCATGATACACCCAAAAGTAAATATACAAGCATTAAAATACTTAAAAATAATGCACAGGCATGACTGTACCAATAACAGCATCTCAGTAAATTAGTTCACTTTTGCACCCAGCAACATAGCATTTCATCTATAGACATTATACAATTTTTGAGTAGGTCCTCTTACCGTACCTATGATATAGTAGGAAACTGATAAAAAAAAAACCCAATTGATACACATATGGTGCAGCATACATAAAACACTCTATATCCATTGATACAGTTACTTGTGTTTATGGGTGTACACTAGTTCTTCCGTGCTGCAAGATTTCCGGAACTCTATACACAGTATTGTCAATATAGATAGTGCCAATACTGTGTGTAAAAAAAATAGTAGAATTGATTTTAAGTTTTTCCATGAAAATATGATGAATATTTGAGAAGAAATTTGTGTTTGAGCTGAATCCAATTATGAAAACTAATCAAAACATGAAAACATAGTCCACAATGTATTCAATTAAAATGATAAAAAAAGTCATTCAGTATTCTTCTAGAAATGAATAAATAATACTGATCACTGCTTTACTGTTTTGGGTTTCATATGTAACTATGAGATACATAGTCAAGCGGTAATAAATCATGTATAATTAGCACAATTTTCCTTAAGTATACGTATAGCTAGTATCTGAGATATTTGTAAATATCAGGTGTAAACTGGGGGAAAATGAGCTGTCAATCATCTTGTGAAAACAGACATTAATCAAATAAATACATTCAGATAATTTCAAATAATTACAAATGGTGTAATGTGGAATCACAGGGCACTTTGTAAGAAAACACTGGAGAATCCTTAAAAAATGCTAACAATTATAGCTGACCCCTGTGATGGAGGCATTTCAAAATACATAGCACTGCACCTGAATGGCATAGAACACAATGTTTTTCACTAGGTTAATCAATATCTGTAAATTAAGAGTTAAATCACGGGCTGGACTACTGATAGAATCATTTCAGCCTCTGCCTAACATAGACAATTAAAAACTTACAAGATTATATTAATCAAAATAGCATTGACAAAAACCTATACATATATTCTTTATTATTATACCATGTTCAGAGGATAAGAAAAATACATTAAATTATCCACATTTTAAAAGTTGGCTGAAATCAATGACGCTTGTGAATTGCATATTACATAGGATTCACAAAAGGAAAATATATAACTTTTCTGAAACCCCCAAGGAGAGAATCCTTACAGTGAAAAGGCAGGATTCCAAGTGTGCATCATGCGCTTGTACCAAGGCCCTTTGCCCTACTTAAAGGCACTATTCGAGAGAAAGGATATACATTAAATACATGAAAGATAACCTTTTTGATTCATCAAGAGATCATCATGAACAATTATCTTTTCTATATTACTTATAAGAGAATGAGGAAAAGGGTTGGCAAATCTGGTGTATACCATAGTTTCCAATAATCAAGTTTAGGAACTTTCTGAATTTGGCATCTTTAAAATAAGTGTCATTAGATTTAGCTCACAGAAACCATTGCTAATCTGTTTGAAAGCTATTTTAATTACACAAAGAAGACAATATTAAATGTTTTCTAAGCACAATATTTTTATTTTAGTCCATATACTCATTGATAGCATAGAAATGACATCTGTTCTTATCTTCTTCACTCTTTCTTTTCAACCTTCATGTTATGCACTACATGGTTTATTGGCGTGCCTTCAGTTGCATAGAGTATAAACACTCCTGGAAAAGTGGTCACAGACAACACTTAATTATATGACAAGTTATCAATCATGGTATCATTGTCAAATGAAGCCTATGACTGACTTGCTCCCAACTGCTCTATATGCAAATGAAACTTCATAGAAATGGTGCTGAGGCTACATTTTATGCAAGGTGGCACTTTATATAAGAGATGCAAAAATCTAAACACGTAATTATTATTGTGCTCATAATATTTTTTCAGCACCTAAACAAACAACTAAATTTCTGTGGGATTAAGTACCTTAGGTGGTCATACCCCATTGGCTTCATCTTTCTGGGAAGGCTAGACTATGAAAGTTACTGCAAGGAAGGGTTGTAATTAGCAACTCCTGCCAACCTACTGGAGGATTCCTTTTATCTATTTTTGAAACCAGCTAACCATTCAGCCATAAAGGATGCTTTAATAACACTTTACATATTTTAATTCCCCAGGAAATTGAGAAAATTATCGTAGTAGAAGATGATTCTTCAGGAGAGCAATCTCAAAACACGCAGCCTTAAATCAACCTACAATTTCACACTCAAGTTGCAGTTTTTAGCTTAAAATTACAGTATCCATATTTCTCTAGGTCAACATCAACTGTAGTTGCTGTGTAATTACATGCTAAGAATGCAGTATTTATGTGATCAGTGTCTAAATGGAAGTAGCAATATTATAACTGGAATTCAAGTATGATGGTCTCTACCACGTGTCAGCAACTATTCATATGTACACCCTATGGCAGATGCACTAGATATTCTGAACACTTCCATCATGTTTGTTGAAATACATTTCACATACGTGCCACATATAGCTTCATACTGTGAAATGATTCAGGTAGAGAAAGGATTTCTTAGTTGAACATGTCAACAACTCTAATTAGTGGGCAAAATTAATAAATGAGTAGAGTTTGGTGGGAAACTACATGATAGAGCCATAAAGTCAATGAGAATAACTCACGATCATGTAGACAAAACTGTGTATATATACTTCTAGAAAAAGTCCTCTAATATTGGTACAAAAATTATTCTCCAAAATTAACATACAAATAAGTGTTAAAAATCTTTAAATTTTTGTCTATATAGTACATACAATAGTACTATAAACAAAGTACCTTTTAGGAAATAACTAAATTTTATATTATCATTGAAAACTATCTTGTTTTGTAGTACTTTTCTACTTCTACAGGGATAATATTCATCAAAAGAAGGATACTTCACACTCTGTATGATGAATTTTTATATCTGTTATGTTCAATAAGCTTACATAGTTCCCTTAATAAGTTTTTTCTTTCATTTGCTTTGTTGATTTTTGCATCTAGCTCCCAGACTAAAAACCACATAAAAGGCGGATCATTTCGGCAAAGCAAAAAGCTTCTAAAATAAAACAAATGGTTGACAATATAGCTTTCACATATTGGCTTACACTGTAGAAAAACCTTAAAATATAGAGAATAATATTAAATTGGGGGTTTTGAAATGTACCTCATTAATTCTCTCATTTTAATTATTAGCCCACACAGAAATTTTCTGCAATTGTAAAATATAATTTATTTAGCTAAAAATGCATTTATCATTTTAATATGTTTTACAATATAGTTACATCATCAACATTACTGATAGACTACTTAGAGAGATTATACATCTTTTGCATGGGTTTTTCTCCTTTGATTTGGATAAGTAGACATAAATCTTGATTTATTTTCCAGACAGCATTGAGTAAATCATCCATTCTATCCCAAATGAGCTACTGATGATTAAAGAAGGAAAAGTATTGGATACAAGTTCTAGTCATAATACATCCACCATAGTGAAAATCCACTGGGCAAAGGCCGAGTAAGAAGTGTTGCCAAGTCCACTTTAGATAAACCAGAGAACCTGCTAAAACACCCCCTAGTGCTGGGAAATTCATTACCAAAATGCAGTAATCATCTTGCAGAAGTACCAGCAGATTGCACACATTACCTCCTGCAGATTGGAGTGGGAATAACTAAAAGAAAAGAGGTAATGACGGTCGAGGGAAATTGAATTTTCATGGCACTTATCTTTTGCGTCATTCTATTTGCATGAGAACAATGTTAGCCGCAGACATTATAGAACCCTAATGAGGACGGGAGCTTCTCCCAATGGGCAGGAACCACGATGGGTGTTGATGAAATCAATCTATCCATGAGATATTAAAGTGAGCAATAGCCGCAGCCTTGTTCTGAGCCCGTGTGGGTGGGCTTTCCGTCTAAGCCAAGAAGAAATGAAGAATGATGACTAGACTGAGCTCAAAGCACACTCGCCTCTTTGTCAGCTGGCCCTTAATGATAACATAGTACTGCTTTCCTTAAATAGCTTCATGTCTTATTCTGGGTAAATGCCCAAAATGTGGCATTTTAGAAGCCATGATGTGTTTTTCTATTGATGCTGTCAGTGTGACCAGGCACTAAAAGAAGAGGTGTGTGACACTTCCCATTCTCTTCAGTGATTCATCAGGCTGCAGCAGTTCATGCATGCAGCACAGAAGTGGAGTAAATAACGAAACGGCTCCACGTTGAACACGCACAGATTTTATTAAGCTGCCAATCATCCAGCGGCAATTCAGTATGTCAGAAGACAAACTCTTACAGGGAGTCTTTTAGTACATACTTTGGTTATCAGCTAGTACCTGGTAAAACTATTTATTGTCTCATACAGGGTTGAGTTTTATTAACCATACTATACAATGTTATTGCCTAGGTTCCACAGTTCTAATAAGAATGTTAATGAGCATGTATGCACTAAAAACTAATACACAAATAATATTTCTTTCCATCCAGGACCAAATAATAAATAGATATCATATTATAATAGATATTATAGTATAAATAAATAATAATTATTACCTTTAATATAGAAATATTATGTGTTCCAAAATTTAATTTACTGTTAGTTTTAGTAAACACAATCAATTTCCTTCCAAAAACTTGATCCATTTAACCTCTAGGGAAGCAAAACAAGGGTATTCAAATCAACTCAAATCAGGAGGCCAAAAGGCAGGGAATTTAGACCTTAGAGCTCCTTCATTTTGCCTCCCCTGCGCCACAACCCCCTGCTCTTATGGAGTTCAACAGACCGCCTTGTCACTTTATCCACTCCACAGTGGTCAAAAGGAAAGCAAAGCTGTCTCCTAAAACACCCTTGCTATAGGTTTCTTTCATTTGAAAGTCAACTTGGAATTAGACTACTATTAAACTGCTAATACATCAAAAAAAATCAAAGAAAGCTTGTACGACATGACATTGAATGGAAATAGAGTTTATAATACTGAGAAAAGTTTAACAATTTTTCAGACATTTCTACTTTTTAATTATTTAGTATGGTAATTTTTGACCATATACTTTCTTGGTTAAAGTGTTGAAAGAAAATGCAAAATTATTAGGTGAATCTGTTTTTGTCGCTAAAATTATTGTATCAAGAAGCAATAAGACAGATATTAGATAGATGCTGCTTCTTTTGATTATTACATGTATAATACTAAGGGTTTTCAAATTCAGTGTATGCAGGGATCACTGAAGAGCTGATACAAGTGTACTAACTGTACTAGAATTTATCCCCAATTTTATTATTTAAAGTTTGCAATGAGGTTCAAGAATTTGTATTTCTGGACCAGCAAGATGCTTACCAAGCAGTTTGACAGTCCAAGGTGCATCTTCAGAACTCTGATACTGGAAAGACAAAACTGACTCCTACAAGTTGCCCTCCACCATCAACCCATCAACAGATATGGTTTTCTCCAACTCACCTATATATATTCAATAAAATTTTTAAAGGAATTATAATTCCAATAAACTCCTCAGTAATATTGATGCTGCTGGTATTCCAAGCATATTTTTTGAGCTACTGCTCACAGATGCAAAATTTAGAGAGGGAAAACTCTCAAGTTTGAGGAACCTTTTTCCTTTTTCCTTCTAATGTTCACATTATAAGTAGTCCTTAATACATCATTAACTTATAAGGATACAGTGAAGAAATATTTTAGTATTTTGTGATGGAAAAGGCTTGTATTATGTTTCCTATCTGTTTCTTCTGATTTGAAATATTCCCCTCTAGAAGGAGGTTCTTAAAATTCATGAGGTAAACAAATTTATAAGAGTTGAGAAGCAAAAGATGTACTCTCAAGAATTTCCTAAAATTTATGAGAATCACAGAGTCATTCCCCAAATTTGTAGTATTAACAATTGCTGGGGAGAGGAGACCCTCTGGTTGACATCCAGGACTATCCATGTATACAGATTTTGTGTAATACCACCCATGATTTTCAGTGATGTGGATGCCTTGGAGTCATTTCTGTTTCTGTAACTCTTTACCCATACTATGAATTATCCTATATTACACTCACTAAATCACTAGGTTGAGCTATGATGAAATAATTTCATTGGTTTGGGATAAGTAGACGTTTGTTCATTTCTGGACAAGCAAAGTTAGACAATAATTATAGGCAGGTTACTATGGTAAGAAGTTATAATACATTGAGTTGAAATATACAGTCAAGTTTTCTTACAAAACTCAAACAAGTTACAGTTGTCTGGAATGACTGTGGTTTTCCAATGGTACGAGGACATCTCTACATTAAAAGCAGATATGCACACTACAATAAAGCAGGCATGCACACACTGAAATTCATGGTTCATTTTAATTGGCATTTGACTTGAATTTAATTCTTGAGAGCATGTAGGATTTGCAGATATCTACAGTCTCATACAACACGTTGAAATTGAACTCAAGTCAGACTACAATTCTGACATGTGTTTCAACATTTACAAGCTTCCTTCACTCCAAAACATCAACTACTGATTTCTTTCTCAAGTGATACAGAAGATACAGAACTTATGACAATATTAAAGATATGAAACACTAAGATATCTGTTCCATACTGTTTATCTTATATATTTCTAGGTCAATATCATATCAATTGTTTCATTGTAACATCATTCTTCACAAAAATCTTCCAAAACCCAAAAGAAGAAGAAATGCTTCTTAAAGTAGTTAACAAACCAGTATTTCTGTTAAACTCAAGCTAAAGAAGACCATCACAAGGAAGTAACACATTAAATCTATATTCCTTATGAATATAAGTGTGAAAATCCTCAGTAAAATTCTAACAAACTAAATTAAGGAGCATATGTAAAGAATTATAAATATATTCTATACCATTACCCAAATGGCATTCATTCTCAGAATGCAAGATTTGGTGTAATATTTAAATCAATTAAGGTAGCATGCCAAATAATATAATAAAGTATAATAATCACATGATCAAAGTATTTGCCCAAGTTCAACACCTTTTTATGCTAAAAAATATTTTCCAACAAGAAAAATAAAGGGAATAACTATTTCACAATGCCATCAAGTAAAATACCACAGTTAATGTCAGACTTAATATAAAATGTTATTGTTATGAGAAATCCATTTTATCCATAAGCAGATGACCAAGATAATGACGTCTGATTTCATCACTTCAGCTGAGCACTGTACTAGAAGTCTTAGCCATAAAAATTAGGTAAGAAAACGAATTGAAATTGAAAAAGGATAAAACGACCTGGGATCATAAACATTTAACATATTCAGAGAGGGTGTTTGTGTCACTTGGTTATAAAGACCCATCAGAGAAGCAGAACCTTCCAGTAACAATACACAATATATTAGCAACTGTCACGTGTGGCTGTGGAGTATGGGACTGTGACTGGTATGTATTGTAAATATGGAATACACAATAAGATTTGGTCTCACTATGAAAAAACATTAATAACTCATTAGTGTGTATACTTATTACATAGTGCATAAAATTAGATTTAATATAAATTATGATAAATAAAATTTCATTAATTCTTTGTATTTTAATATGACTCTTGTCAAATAACTCCAGTGGTTTATACTGTATTATTGTTGACAATCATATTTTCTTAATATTAGTAAAACATATCCCTTAAAACAAACATAAATATTAGCATCAAGATGATTGGAATTCTTTATGGCAATGAGGGGACATTCACACTAATTGCAAAAACTGGCCCTTAGCATGTGAATATATTTGATAAGCTGCAGTATTACCTAAGATATGCTATAACACATTGAAAAGCAGAAGGAAATTCTTAAACATGCATGTCTTCAAATAATGCAGAATGACCAATGATGTGACCAGCTGCAGCAGCAGAAAGTCTCCAAGCCAGAAAGGTTGAAGAACAACAGAAGCAATGAGCTGCAGGACATCCAAAAACAAAACTTACAGACTCCTGGTAATCAGGACTACATTAGTGTTCAAAGACAAATTTTATGTATATACACAGCAGAAAGCACAAATGATCTTAATTTCTTCAACCTCATTTGAATATGTCATTTTCAGATGCAAATTACAACGCAAGAGAGAAGAAATGCTATTTTGCGCTAAGCTGGGCATGGAAATTAAGCTACAAATCTTGTTCTCTGGTTTATGGATGCATTGGGCAAAATCAGTTTTAAGCGTATGAGGGAAAAATGATTGTGTTAACACAAGTCATAGAAAGTTTAAACAGAGTATCAGAGTTTTTGTGCCATGAAATGGTGTATGGGCAGTTGTTCACGTTAAATTATGCTATGGCTCAGAAAAGAAGATACTGAGAGTTCAACAGCAGCAAACAGGGCAAGTGGAATCATGGACAGGGAGAGAGGGAGGGAGGGANGAAGAAGGAAGGGCTGATGTTAAGCCTGATCTTTCTGTTCGCCTTACCTGGAATCAAGAGCACCTTCTTCAGCTAAAGGGTATAATTTTTCACCAAATAAAAATTGTCACTTGATTTCTGAGTCAACCTTTTATTACTCTTTTTTACAATTTGTCTTACTCCATTTGTATGAACTACTATAATACCCTTCAATGGAAAATAGAGTTCTCCAGGAAATAATAAACTTCAAAGCTGGAGGTTTCATTTTAGTGTTAAGAATAAAATACCTCTTGATTTCTGTCTATTCTAAAAAGGGCAATTTCTAGTTTTATCCTGGAGAGTTCTCTTTAGAGTGTCACTTCTTACAATAACAAAATTACTATAATTCAATTTGATTTTAATTGGAAAAATAAACTATACTACAAAATTCAATTACACTTTCAGTTTGAAGTGGTAACTACTATGTCTTGAAAGCGTCAGTTCACACAGTTAATTAACCTTGACTTTCACATGGTCCATCCTGCCAACCAAAGATTTCAAATATTGTCCTTGCCTAGAGTCTCCTGCCACAGGCACTTTCATCTTGTTCTTCTGCTTTAGAATAAGACCAAAGGTGTTTATTCCTGGGGAACGCAGAGGCAGCTGACACTATTCTGATAAGAAAGAAAAGAAAGAGGAAGAAAGGAAGGAAGAAAAAGGAAACCAAATACATTGCACGTGTAAGGCTTTCAAGCATGTATTCACAGAAGTTTCTAGTATGTAAATCGTTTCTAGTTCAGGATTTGACGTATGTTGACCTTTAGACAATTTCCTGATATTTTTGTGGCATCGGGGCAGAGCATGGGGCACAGAAATTTGATTCAACAAACTCCACTTCTCTGAGATGTAGACAAGATAAAAATATACTTATTTTCTGTAATCTGAGCTAAAATGTTTCTCCTAACTTTCAGAGGTTTTTGTTGTTCTTGTTTATTTGTTTTGTTTTCTAAACTAACTGAATAATTTAAAATTTCTAAATGTGGAAAAATATGTATAAAATATATTTTGCTTCACATTTTACCATAAGGAATTTTTCTTTTGTTCTAAATGCAAATGGTCACTGGTTCATTTTCTCTCACTAGGGACTCTTGTGTCACATCTCTTGACTAATACACATGCATTTGCCACTAAAAAGACATTTTAACTGAGTGCTGTCACATCTGTCATCTCCACCCGGCCTGGTAAAAAATTTTATCTGTCTTCTTGAATTAATTTCTGCTTGCCTGAGCCCAGCAGGGGAGTTCTGAGTGGTTCAGCTAAATTTATCATTTCAGAAGAGAATATTGTAGTTTCTTGTTTCAACTCTTTCTCCCCATCGAATTTCTGTTTCACATTATAGAAAAAAACTGATATAATCGTATAACCACTGGGCTGGGAAAAATTTATAAACAAAAAAATAATAATTCTGGTGTGATATTGTCCCAAAAGCATTTTTAAAAACAGTTCCTTTTAAAAACAAATTTTCCAATAAATAATTATGAGACAAACATATGGATTTCAAAAATAAAGGAAATGAGAAACTTGGAATTTGTTGGTAGCTGAACTGCCACAAGTACTGGGAGAAAAAAATCTCTAATCACGAAAATATTTAGAATCTTTCGTAACTAGGACAAAACTGAATGGAGCCAAGTTCGTACCCATTTTTCCTGAAGCTGTCATTCAACAGTTTGCTTTCTAGGCAGCCAGCGCAGCTATTGGAAGGTGACAAAGTTCAAGCTGTGCGTCTGTTAGAGGATGTGTGAAACGGACTGATGCCAGCAAAAGCGTTTATACCTCCCATAATCCACCACTGACCTATGGGAATACAAACTCCCTTAACAAGTTCTTAGGGCAAATGTTCAGACCCACAAAAACTGAGCTGAGTTCTTTAAGCATGGCAACACTTCCTAAGAAACTTCAGAAACCGACATGGAGATAGTAATTTTGCAAGAGTTAGCTCCTTGGTGTCCAATATTGTCTATCTAGATATGACTGTCTTGCCATTAATATATGTGCTCTTTCTTAGCTTTCAGAGTGATGATTTCCATATCATAAGGTTGAAGGCATCAGCATAAAGCCACTGTAAACTAATTTCACATCAACATTCTCAGTTTGTTGTGTTGCTGGCAGGGAGAAGGCAGTCTCTAAATGATTATTAATTTTTTAAAACCAAGATTGAGGAAATTTAACCATTTACCCAAGATTAATAAGCAGTTTACATTTCCCTATTAGGCTTATTTTATTGACAAGGTTATGTACTGCAGTCAATATTCATTCCCCAGCTGGTGATATTCTGATAAAATATTTGCCAAGTTTCATTAGATACAAATTGTTTTAATACCTGTTCTGTTTAAGAAATATACTACAAATTCTGTGATATTAATAATCTCTCCTCTGTTTCAGAGATTATCACAGTTATTATAGTTTGGAAAAATGCAGATACATTAAGGGAAGAAAATATGAGGTTATAAAAATCTGATATTTCTTTTCATATGTTATTTTAACTTTGGTACAAATAGGAACTAAGATGTTCAGGTAGCTCTTGTGTCCTTTTTTGAAGTGTGGGTGAGTAGTGACTAAAATAAATTCATGCAAAACCATCAGGAGACACAGGAAGATTTCTAGTCATAATTGAGTTTTCCATGAGAGCAAGGAACACTTTGTACTCAGATAGACACTCTTCAGTGCAGTATTAGATGTGATAAATCTTTAGAAAGTATGAAAGAAGAGGTATGAAAATGCTAGACAAATTTCCGAAGGCAGCAAGGTGAGGAGAGAAAGGAAGCAGTCATGGGGGAAACGCAACAGTGCTTTCAACCTGTACCTCCAGAATTTAGCAATCCGACCATCTGCCATGTTTACTGATATTATCATAAATTCGTATTTAAATGATAATAAAATCACTTGCTGACAGGAAATTAGTCATGCAAGGACCTGCAGATGCACTGCCTTCTGCCCAGGCCCTAGAACTCTGTGTGCAAAGTTCAAGGCCATTGATATGCTCAAACTGCATGGGGCAGTGAGAGGGTGACAGCTTGGAGTCCTTCAAGGTGTTTCCAACTCAACAGATCTTTTTACAACTTTTAGTCTTGTTTGTTTTGTGGGGCTATGAATTCATAAACTATAAAACTATGCAATGATATTATGTTGCATCTTTTTTTGATACTACGGAGTTGTTTATTATACATAGTAGGAAACCAGTTTAACATATGAAAATGTGTTCTATATACAAATACTTCCATTATGTAAAATATTAAGATTTATTGTAATAAACTTTGTTTTTCAAAATACTTATGAAGTATATTCAGTAATAAAATTTTGGTTACTCTGTTTACGAAGACCAAAGGAAATACTTGCAATACCTGATTTTGTATGATACTCTTTAGTTTGGAAAATATCATTCAAAATGATCATCCCACTAAATTTCAACCCCTTGAAGATAATTCACATGGGCAATGGTCTTGAGAAGTAAAGATAATTCAGACAGATTAAATATTCATCCCAAAGTCACAAGGCTTGCACACCCCAAAAGCAGAAGACAGTTTTAGGGTTTTCACATATAAAGTCAAGAACAATGGGTGCTCCATAACAAGTTAACAAGAATTTATTTGGCCAAACTTAAAATAGTTTAGTAAATAAGCTAAACCAGAAAGTCAGTAGTGTAATGTTTTACCGTAAAAAGAGAGAGAGAAAAATGAACACCAAAAACAGCCTAATCTAATCCAAACAAGTGTTTCTACTCCAAATCTTAAACGAAAGTGTGTAACTTTACCCTATACGAGCTATATTTCACTTGTATGAAGACCAGAAATCTATGTTATCTCTTCGGTGTATGATGCTTTTGCTATGCCATCATTTAAATACTTTTAAAAAATAACAATATGAAAAGAACTCTGATAATGATCGATTATCTTACTCATAATTTCATATGTAATCGAAGACATTGTTTTTTGATGGATGTTATAATCAAAATGTTGGTCAATCTTTTGTCTGATGACAAATCCCAGTTTCCTGCAAGCTGGTTATTCTCTTCTATGTGCAGAAAGGAACTGCTTCTGACAGAACCATGGCCCTTCCAGGCTGCTCCCCTCCCTGCATCTATTTAAATTCAAACATGCACAGCTCATGTATAAGCAAACAGGTGCAGGGATCCGGATGCCAGCCCCTGAGCAGGCAGGAGGTACATGTGTATCTCACTGACTGTGGCATGCTACTGATAGAAGACGACATGTCCAGACAATAGGGAGGGTCAGTAGGTGGCTTTTGATTTCTCTGGCTTCCTAAGAGGGAAGCAGGCAGGGAAGTCAGAGCCTATAGATGATCTAATTTCAAGTAAGCTGTGCTATTTAATCGATACAAATGAAAGTTTTAAGACTCTTGAGTGAATTTTATGACTCTCTATATCTATGTATTGTGGCATATGCATATGAGTTTGTTTATCCTTCTGTGTGTACATGTATATGTGATTGTGTGTTTATGTGTGAGGGCAAGAAATGCATACGGAGATAAGGTGTTGAAGTCCAGTATCTTCCTTAAGAAATCTAAACTTTATTTTTATTTTTAGACACAAGTCCTCATCCCACACCTGGGGTTCACCAATGTGCTAAAGTTAGCTGGGTGGAGAGCTCTCCAGGAGTCTGTCTGCCCTCCAGCACTAGTTACAAATGTGCTCGACCATTCCTGGCTTTATCGAAGGGTTTTGGGGCTCAAACTTAGTTTGCTGTGCTTGTGTGGCAAGGCAAGCCCTTTACCTACTGAGACATACCCCAGCCCGCAACTGTGATTCCTCATCACCATATCAACAAAGTAATGATACCAAGATCCAAACCAGCCCTGGATGTTTCCCTGATGTTCACCAAGCAAATAGTAATTACCTCTATACACACAAACAAACACAGGCCCAACAAGGGATTTTTTTAAATTAAGCAATCAGAGAATACTAATTAGAATGGTACTATGTTGTTTATGCTGATAAAAGAATTGACATTTTGATCATTACCTAAATGGACAGTTTATATTATATTTATTTCAATTCACTCCTTTAATTGTCTTATCTAATTTTTGCATAGACAACAATAAAAATACATTCTTAGTCAAAAGAAGTATATTCTCTTAATAGATTGAATTAAAAAAACGTTGTTCTTGGATACATTTAGGCTAGTATTTATACTTGTATGGGAACATCATTAAGTGTGAAAGATTTTTTTATTGAAAATTTCAACCTCCTCCCCTCCTCCCATTTCCATCCCCCTCCC
>LOEQ01001810.1:772547-797737 GCA_001685075.1 Bramus lutescens
AACCCCAGCAACACAGACAATAAGGGCAACATTGAATAAATGGGACCTCCTAAGTGTGAGAGATTTTAAGCAATATTTTTAAAATGATGTTCTTTCTTTTTTTGTTTTTGTGAAACAGGTTTTCTCTGTGAAACAGTACTTGCTTGTCCTGGAATTTACTCCATAAACCAGGCTGGCCTAGAACTCACAGAGATCCTCCTGTGTCTGCCTCCTTAGGGCTGGGGTTAAAGCATATGCCACAACCACCTCACAAATGATGTTTGCCTTAACTAGGGCTTTAGAGTAAGAACAAATAAAATATTGATTTTTGGTTTAAACTTAAATACTATTATTTAACTGCAAACAATTAAAAATAATTATAATATAGCTACAGATGCTTCCGATCACAATCCATAATAGTCCATTGAATCCAAGACTAGAATTAAGAAGAACAAAGAATCAGGGATGTCATTGATCCATATTTCATCATCATGCTCTCTACTGAAAAGTATTAATAAGCTTTATTTGAGGCCTGAGTAAAACATCTTAATTTATCCAACAACTATCACAAAATTAGTAAAAATTCTATTATTTACATCTTTTCCCACTAAAGGTTAGCACTTTGTACTTCCTAATCCTTAGTGATCTTTCTTCATTTATGAGCTATTTCAATATTCTTTTTTTTTGAGAAAGTGTTTCTCTGCAGGTTTTTAGCCTGTCTTGAAACTAACTCTTGTAGACCAGACTGGCCTTGAACTCACAGAGATCCTCCTGCCTCTGCCTCCTAAGTGCTGGGATTAAAGGCATGGGTCACCACTGTCCAGCAATTTCAATATTCTTTACCCTAATTTTCCTCTGTATATCTTAGTCAAATCTAAATGGCTATATTTCACTCATTCCATTATTCTACTTGATAGTTAGAAGGCTTATGTAAATATTTCTATGCACATAGCATTTGGTTATAGGCTACATACAAAATATATAAAGTACTGTAAGCTGAGGCGGATGGACTATATCCATATCATATGTGCAATATGCTCTCAAGAAATTAATTTCTTAGATAGCCAATATGTCCATTAATTACTCACAGGAGAAAAGAGAAACAAACAAACAAAAGCAATGGTTATGAGGACTTAAAATACTTGAAACACAATATTCATTCTGCAGTTTTTCAGGTGGATGAGTAAGAAAGCAGGGATTGAGAAAAGGATAGTTACTTCATTATCGTCTTTGGTCTCATTTATGATGAAAAAAGAATACAAACTGGGCTAATAATTAGCAAAGCACAATTTCAGAATTAAATCTCAAAGAAAGTGTCAGATTAATTGGTTTATTTATGCAAAGAAAAATATGGCAGAAATTAGGAAAAGATGGACTTAATAAGTAAGAAAGAATCAAACTAGCTAATCATTTAAGATAGTTAATCATTTAAGGTCATTTCTTTATAATTTATTCTAATGGAAAATATTATTCTACAACCAATGTGTCAGAGAAAAAAGTAATCTTAGATTAGATTATTGGTAAAATTATAGGGTGGAATGTGAAAAACAGGGCATGAAGAAAGAATAGCAGGTGGACCCTTCTTGGAAGAGTATTAATGTGACTGTCACAGGAAGGCACATAATAGTGACTCTGAAAAAAAAAACTAAGAAATCACAAATGTTAGACAAATTCTAGAAAATGAATAACAAAATTATTAGAATTTATAAGAAATATACATCACTGGTTACAAAATGAAAAATAAACTTGATTCCTTCCTTTCTTTATTCAAGTGAAAATCTAGTAGGACTTCATTCTGTTAGTATTGAAAACAGCTAAGAGAGGAGGCAGGTTGCTCATTATACAGTAGATACAAAATATCCCATGGAAAATAATGTCTGACACTTTAGATAAACAAATTTCATGGCATATGAATTATAGCACAATGAAGCTATAGTTGAAGGGTGCCTTGCGTAAGTTACAAAATGGTTGGGAAGCAATACAAACGAAATTTGTATATGTTTTTTGGCCCCTATATCTCTGTTAAGATATCAAGTTCAGGAGGAAGTCATGTTTCTCTGGGTTTCAGTCAGTGGAAATTTGACTGAGTTGCGGATTCCCTGGTTTTGTGTCAATTTGACACAAAGCTAGAGTCATCAGAGAGAAAGGAGCCTCCGTTGAGGAAATGCCACCATGAGAACCAGCTTGAAGGCATTTTCTCAGTTAGTGATTGCTGGAAGGTTCCAGCAAATGATAAGTGGTGCAATCCCCAAGATGGTGGTCCTGGGTTCTATAGGAAAGCAGACTGAGCAAGACAGGGGAAGCAAGTCAGTAAACAGCACTCCTCCATGGCCTCTGCACCATCAGCTCCTGTCTGCAGATTCCTGTCCTGATTGAATTCCTGTCCTGACTTCCTTCAACAATGAACAACAATATGGAAGTATAAGCTAAACATATCCTTTCCTCCCCAACTCTTTTTCTGTCATGGTATTTCGCTGCAGCAACAGAAACCCTAAGACAAGTTGCTTAATTGGTGTTGGCCTTACTGATTTCCATTTCCATTTCTTATAGTGGCAGTGCACATATTAAGAGAATGCTGAGAAAACAAACTTGTCGCCAAAAAACAGATCAAAGCAACATGGCCTCGAGTCACGGCATGATCAGGACTCAGTTCCTTTTTGGCAAGTACCTAGCATGGTGTCTGATTTACTCCATGCCCTTGGAAAGAACAGTCAAAATGGCCTTCCCTTCTTTTTATGACAAATTCTGGAGTTCGCTGAGTGAAAGAGTATGGGCACACTGACTGCAGCCAAGTGTGAGAAGGAAGGGAAGCAAGCCCTGAAGGAATCCTCGGGGAAAATCTGGGAATCCAATGGATGATACTTGAGAAGTTGATTTGGTATTCCACAAGTCAGAGGCAACAGGTCCTGATGGCCTCTACTGTAAGTGTTCCTCAATCAGCCAAAAAAAACTCTTTTGTATACATTTTTTCTTTTAATTTTTCAAGACATGATTTCTCTGTAGCTTTGGAGCCTGTCCTGGAACTAGCTCTTGTAGACCAGGTGGCCCCAAACTCACAGAGATCTGCCCGCCTCTGCCTTTCTAGTGCTGGGATTAAAGGCATGAGCCACCACTGCCCGGCCCTAACACTTTTTTTTTTATATCAACACACTTAAGACTATGTTTTCACACGTAGGTACTTTTCAAAGACATGCAAAATTGGAAGGAAAACAAAAAAAAAGTCTCCTTCTCTGACCCGATGTATTTGTTTGCATGTAAGCATATATTCTTCTCCAGTGAAAATGATTATTTATACTTATATTACATATGTACATTTCCATTACATAGGTAATGTGGAAGTAGTAAGAATACAAGATTTTGTTACATAGAAAAAATGAATTTTTAATAGATTATTTTTGAAAATTCATCATAAAGTCTCTAGATCGGGTAAATGTATTGTCAGGTTGTGGATGTGTATCAAATAATGGGAATGTGTTAATAGGCTTTTTATACATATGCAAAAGATCAAGTAGACACAGAGAGGATGCTTTCTGAATTTCAACAATTGCTTTCCAGACATTTCTTGGCTCTTCAACTTATTAGACTGTAGAAATGAGCAGAATGGAAACTACTCAGGATTGATATGTAATCCTCAGTCACTTTGAAACTACAGTCAGTGATTAATTTGCCAGCTTCAGCAATCAGTAAACAAGAAGTTTCATCCTGGGCAGGGGAATATGGCATTGACACAATTTGTACAATAGATTTTTACCTAAGGATGCAGCAGAGATGAAAAATCATTCAGGAAGCCTATACAGCATGCCTCTAATTTATCATGGCTTACATCTCTTGCCTGCCAGGAGAGCCGAATTCATATGTTATTGTCCAAAACCTGTCACGTGCAGGACTGCTTTTTAATCTTCTTCCCTGAATTACTTCCAGAAAGGTCACCATGGTCCAATTAGAACCTTATCAAAGATGTCCATGCAGTCCACATTCACACTTATCAAGAATGGGCCATAAATCCATAAACTACACATCAGAAAGTACCATTAACATAATGAATAACTGAGAAAGGGTCTTTAAAAGCAACAAAACACCTGTATGTTTGCCAGCCTCTGACTCCCTTCTTTTTAGGAATCAAAGAAGACAGAGAACTGGAGGACAACCAGTAAGGGGGATGATGGAGGAGGGCGGTGGACTAGAAGTCAAGCAGAGAAATCGTTCTCTTCCATGGCATGACTACATGGAAATGGCTTTGTCTGAAAACTGGTGTGTTTCAGGGTGATGGGTTATTATAAGACAACTAAACTTATTAGGAACCCATTATGATGGGTTTGACTGTTTACCTAAGTATATAAAAGAATGGCAATTATATTACAGTTATACTACAGTTATGTATACAATTTATTGTTTCTCCATGCAGACTTTAATTTTTAACCATCCAGGATAATAGTTTGGTTAGAATAGTTCATTTCAGGAAAATAAACACAGAACCCTTCTAATACTTTTCTTCTTAATTACAATTATCATATTAGGTCATAACTTTCTCAAAATTAATTTCTCCTTTTCTCTGTAGAGCAAGCATCCATCCATTGTAAAATTATCTCAGCATCTCCCTACATATCTTACTGTCGGATAAACACAGAATGCAATGAAGTGTGATGCCAAAAAGGAAACTGTAGAGAGATGACAATTTACTGTACTAAAGATTTTATTACTATTCCATAAAAAAGAAGTAGAAAATTCTAGCTCTCCTTAAAAGAGATAGTCATGAATCAATAAATTATTTATAGTTCAATTAGACAAAAAAAATCTCAGAAAAAAAAAAGTCTTAAGGAAAGTAAATGCAGAATAGGAATGGAATTTGGATCCTGGGCTACATTTAAGTCTGCATTTCTGTCCACTGAGCCATGGAGCTTACTGGAACTATTCAATGTTTACCTCCTTTACAGTGACAGAGGGAAATTCTAATGCTAACTGATTGTGATACACAAGCACTCCATCGCTCAGTTTTGAGATATGCTCTGTCTGTATGATCAGGGTCCAGTTCACAGAGGGCTCAATTATGCAGGCTTCTGTGACTGCTTGCTCCGTTCATACTGAAAGACACTGTATAAGTAAGTGGAAGTCGCTACCTGATATAATCTGTCCAGTGAAAATTTACTATAAAATTTCACAATATAAACAAAATATCTCTTTCCTGGTCCATTCAGCAGTTAGTATTTAGAACTGAATGTCTTAATCCCTATGACAATCAGTCTTAGCCATGGTTTAGTCCACTCAAAATGCATCTAGACTTCCTTTCCTTTCTTTTTATTTTTAACAACACAATATCTATATTCCACTCCCAGTTTTAAAGAATGTCCTCACCATCTAAAAAAAACAAATCTGTCTTCAGAAAGAAAATACAGATTATAATAAAAGAGAAGAATCTTTGTCGTGGTACTACAAGGTCAAATTGTTGACAAGACCATTTGCATTCTGTCAGGAGGCTCACAGTTCATGCTTAACAAGCAGAATGAAATTGTCCATTTGTGGAGCCCGAAATGACAGAAATATCCCCAGAACTGTGTGTGCTGCCAGTGGCCAAGGCAGTACCACAGCCACCCGCATCTATTCCCCTTCTGCCACTGGCAAGCAGTAAGGTTTCAGCTGGTCCAAGAAAAAAAGAAAAGAGTGTTTACTTTTTAATGTTGGTAAGCAAGCCACCTATACCTTATGCTCCGACCTGTGCTCCTGTCAGGATTTGCTAGGATGGGGAAATGACTGACCTTTGTTCATTATTACCAAACCAAGGGAGGGAGAACGATTGGAGAGCCAGCAGTCACAGGACATGAGATGCCTTTCAAAGCCTTAGTACCGAAGGCACAAACTACCTAAGAGAACATAGAATTTCTCTTAGTAGCATGAAGTGGTCATACAACCAGCCTTCTCTTCAATTCATAGTGCTGTGCAAAAAAATGATCCTTTTAGCAAGGAACTGTTAAACTCTAGAGCAAGCTCCACATCATCACATTGCATATTTTATTTCGAAATCAATCAAGCAGTCCCGGATTCATGACCAAATGTTAGGCAGTCAATCAGATTTCCATATCTAAGCTCATAAGTTGTTGGTACATAAGGATTCAGGAGGGTTTGGTATCAATACAAGGTGAATATGAAGATACCAAGAACAATGAATGCATTGCTAGATTTTAAATTGTGTAGTTTCAATACCAATACAATAAAATACATGAAAGTGAGAATTTCATTCAAGTATTAAGTTCATATCAAACTTTGTTTTCAACATCAGAAAATTAGTTCTGTGGGGTAAAAATATTTGCATGTGTATATGTGTATTATGTAAGTATGCATACTTACATATGAATGTCCACATGTGTGTGGAAACATGTTTCTGTATATAGATGGCTCTATGTGTGACTATTTGTGTGTGAATGCATGTGTTTGTGTGTATACAGAGAGGTACATAACTGATAGTCAGCGTCTCCCCTTTTATTTATTGAGTTGGGGTCTCTAGCAGATCCCAGAGGTCACCAACTGATCAAACTAGCCAGCTTGCCTGGAGGCTCTTTAGGATGGGCCTCTCGGCAATTAGGGTTACACCTGACTGCCATGTCTACCTAGCTCTTATGTGTGCAGTGAGAATTAGAATTCCACTCCTTATGATTCTCCAGTAGACACATTATTTGTGGAATCATCTCCTCAGTATCAGTCTAAATGTTTTCTTTGTCTATGGTTTGAATCATACAGTAAACAGAGTCAAATGCTTGATTCTACTCTGTAATGACCCTTGGGGACATTCTAAATACATATTTCCCATTTTCCTCCTCCATTATTCTTTCTGTATAATCACTACAATCATGTTTTCCTATAGACTTAGCGATTATAACAGGTTCGGTTGCACCTGATCACTTTTTTTGTAATAAAATATTTTTGTTGTGAATTTTCATTTTGCAAACAATTTTAAACAAAGCCCTGTTGTCACCTAATAACTAAACCCTTGTACTTCCCAACAGAGAACCAGCCTGGATTTGCCTGCCCATTTCATAGCTGGTTATCTCCAATCTTATATTCAAGAATATTCATTTTCCTCCAAGCATGGAATCCCACAGTTGGAACAATGTAACTGATTTTGCCTGGAAAGTCTCTCCCACATTTTCTGACAAGATCAAAGAACTGTCATTAGAAGGGCAAGCCAGAACTAACACACAATTTTAAATACACTGGATGTATTTCATTTCCATTCTTTCCAACTTATGCATATATAACAGAGTCAAATGCATCCTGTCCATATTCTCTTACCAAGCAAGCAACCCTTACACATGGATAGAGAGCCATTAAAAAAGCTGGTCTAAACAAAGATTGGCCTGAACTCAGTGGCCTGCCCAATTAGAATTCCTGGATTATAGGAACAGGCTTTTCTTCAAGATCAGTGAGAGAAGAGCAAGAAATTTCATGACTTTATCATAATTTTGTCAAATAGACAAAGGTTAAACACAAACAAAGGAAACCCAAATATCATTGCATGTCTGTGAAACTCAAAGGCATGACTTTCTTTTCTAGTGAAGAGAAAGAAGTAAAGTGTTCAGGTTATCTTTATAACAGTAAGTTATCCCTGATGGTAGAAAAAAATAAGTCCTCCATTCAAATTTTAATTTAGAAAATAATTTATTCTTTTGTCTAATTCAAGAAAAATTCATCATAACCTTCCCTGGTAATGAAGACTATATTCTCAAATGAAATTAAACTAAGGAACAACTTAGTGTTCTCTAATAGAAAACATTATATAAATAATTAAAAGGAGTTTTATTCATAAAAACTCTGTCTGATTCAGACAAAGATAAATTTTAAATCAAAAGAATTGGATATATTATTTTGTGAAGAAAATAATTTGAAAACTCTGCTGATTCACTTTCAGTGTTTCCTGTAGTTATTTTACTGCCTTCATAGTTAAAAAAAAACATTTCAAACCATTCTATCACTCTGTAATATATCAGTTTGCAATACTGAGTTAGATAGCATGGTTATATGAGAAAATAGATGCTGACATTAAATCTAAGCAAAAAATATATTTATATATGCTGTGGGATATCCTTCTGTATATGTGTTGCATTTAATGGTTGATGAATACAGCTGTTTCAGCCAATGACTTAGCAGAATAAAGCTAGGCAGGAAATCTAAACAGGGACAAATGTGGAGTCACCATGTAGCTACCAAAGGAGTAACAAGTTGCACCAGTTAGAGGTGGCCTTGTGGCAATACACACATTAATAGAAATGGTTAATTTAATAGTTAGAGCTAGCCAGTAAGAGTTACAATTGTAACTGATAATAAGCCTCAGAATGGTTATATCAACAGTGACTGTGGGAACTAGTGAGCAGGACCCAGTGGGGTGGAGAGAAACCAGTCTAGTAGGATTGGGCAAGACTGAGAAAAGCCTTACATCTACACACACACACACACACACACACACACACACACAATTCCATAAAACTAATACCATGAATTTAAGATATGCCTGCAGGTCTCCACTTGATCTCAGCTATGTACACCACATATGTCTACCATAGGGTTCAACAGTTCAGGATCAAGTAATAGTTTAGTCAACTTAGCACATTGCTGCTTGAATTCCACATTAAGTATTACTTCATGTTACCAAACAAGATCTCAAACCGATCAATCGGCTCATCTGTTCTCTTTGTTATCCATTTACAATTAAAACTCCCAAACCAGCTGGGCATTGGTAGCACACACCTTCAACCCCAGAATACAGGAGGCAGAGGGCAGCAAATCTCTGGTTTGGAGGCCAGCCTGGTCCACAGAGATCTCCAGGATAGCCAGGAACTACACAGAGAAACTGTTTTGAAAAAAAAAAACAGCAAAATAACAAGCCACACATTTTGGATTTGGAAGGCAGCTAGCAGCATTCTCAGCACTATATGATTGATGGAAGATTCTTAGAACTGGCTAAAAAGTTGGTCCTGGCGACCACTCTATTCCACAGCTGTCAAGGCACTATCAAATAGAGTCAGTGGTACAGCATCCTCTCTCCAGTTTGAATACCTGCCACCCTGCAAACAAATGGACTGGCAGCTAAGGGGAAGCACACACAGTAAATGGCAGATACCATATTTATCATAATCACTGCGATCCACGGTGGAAGAAAATCAATTTCTCTTAATCGAGTAGAGTGACTTATTAAGGCTTATGTGTTCTGACTGGATAGCTGTACTGATTTGATTTTATTGGGAGGGAAACTAGCAATGGCCTCCTACACAGTCTCTTCCTTTGTCTTCTGACTCAGGGTTTGTTATTAAATTATTATCCTATGAAGGCTTTTGGAAGATCATGCTTTGATTAAGAAGTTGCTGGGGGAGATGGTGATGAGAGGTTCTCCACGGTGTTGACAGGTAGAGATGAGGACATTCACAAAACCCTCGTTGCAGAGCTATTGCTGGAGAACTGAAGGACTGTGCCTACAGTGCAAGCACATGCAAACATTGGAAGTCACTCTTCAGAAATTCTGATCCTAACCGCTGCCCTTCATCTTCTCCATCACGTTTCTGATAATCTAGCTCCTGACATCTGATAGGATGGCAGGAATGGCATCTGGGAGGAACAGATCATGGGCAATTTTCCACATCAGTCCTTAATCTTTAAAAGTTTGTTTGGGGCTAAATCGCTATTAAAAAAAATAAAAGTCAAAATGTGTCATATTTTCAGTTCCTCAAGCCTTTTAAAGACTAAAACTGACTCAAACTTCATGAAATATTTGAATAAAATACTCTGAAAACTTTTATGACCAAGTAGTCTATTCTTGCCTTCATGTTTTTATGAGAAATTTTTGGGGAATGAAAACAGAAAAACTTCAAATATTTCTTTCTAGTTCTATTCACCTCAGTAATTTTCTGAAGACTTTTCCATATATAAAAGAAGTACCAAATTAACTTTGCTTAAATAAAATAAGTAAGAGGAATCTATCATCTCTGTCCTGTATAACAGCCAAGCATCCATTACAAATACTTGCATTTCAGAAATTGTCTACATGGAAATGTTCATTTTCTTACTTACAGTATTTTGAAATATATATAAAAAAACATGGGTCAAGGGTTTTGCTAGATAGAAACATAAAAGCTAAATAAGACTAGGACAGAGGTTTTTATTAGTGATCATGAGAGTGAATCACTTCTTGACTATTACAAGATAGTTAGTCAATTAGAATTATGTAATCATTTCCGAAGCCTACCTGTATGCATTAAATAAGGTAGGTTTCAGACATTAAAGTATGCAGTATTGATAGTTTGCTTGAAGGTTTGGAAGCTTTCAGTTTTCACAATGAGTGAAAATTAGTCAGCTAATAATTTTAACAAAGGAATGATGTTATAGTTAGAATAGTCTGGGCTTCAGAGTATAATTACCTAGAAAATTACACACTTGTATCTCTTCCTCTATCTCAACTGCCCCTTTGCTTGACCCACTCTCAAACTATTTGCACTTCTGTCCCATCAAAATTACTTTCAAGTGGAAATATTTTTACATAATTTTCCTTTACAAATTCATCCCTCAGTTTTATGACTTTTTTGTTTTAGTAAGATTAAACTACTATAAATTGTATTTATATAGCACAATTGCTATATGTTATCTAAAACATTCACTTGAAGATGAAACACAATATTTCTGGAGGTAAGAAGTTAAATATATACAAGGTCCCATTTTTGAATATTTCATATATAGTATTTTAAAAAATACTACTAATAAATAAATCTCCCATCTGCTCATTTCTCTCAACATATTTCTTCTGTAAGACCTCAATTTAGCTGACACTATAGTGTCATGAACACGCTTAAAATATATTTAATGTTAATAAATTCAATTTTAATAATAACATCAAATCTGATTTAAATAAATTTACTTATTCTTTATTATTTTCATTTATTTTTGCATTAATCTACTGCTATGGTATTTGACACTTTTCACACCCTAATGAAAAGGAGATCCTGTAATTAAAATCAAAAGTAAAAAGATATTTAGTGAGGAGTAGAAATGGTGTTCGGTGTCTTGCTACTATTGCAAAGTTTAAAATTTTACAGATTCAGTTTTGTTCTATGTTAGGATAGTATTGTGGGCAGCTAACACATAACTCGAGTGTCTATTTCATAAAGTCCCCCATTGTTATTAACAATTTGTTTTTAATGCAATTATAACGATCACTCAGTCAAAATGTGTCATGGTAACGTTACATGAATTGAAATTCCTATAGTCTGATGATAAACTTGAATCTGATAAAATTGCCACATTATGCTAAAGAGACCCTGTTAATTGTAGAGAGCTGCAGGAACATTTACCACTGCTCTATGTAGTATCATTTCATTTCTTATCACTCTATAATCATCAAAATGCCTTCCAGTCCTCTGTCTCCTGATTCTGGAAAATTAAAACAACAATAAATCTTCTGACATACAGTATCCCAGCATTATTAAACACCATCCTTCAACACACAAGCACTGGATAAATATGACAACCCTATAAATCATATAAATTCATCAGGATTCCAGTCAGAAGTTCCCCCACTTCTACCCCTCATGGGAGATGTGTTTGAATTCTTGGTTCCCTGAAACTGCTTCTGTTTTGGAGGGTCATCAACCTTTGAGGAGGTGGGCTACTGGGGTGGGGGAAGGTTAGCTCTTGAAAGTATAGGCTAAGCCTGGTTCTACTGACTATGATTCCTGGTTTAGCCTTAGTCAAGTGTAGGCAAAGACAGGAAGCTTGTTCCCACTTCCCAGAATGGAAATAATCACACAGAAACTATATTATTTATAATACTACTTGGCCATTAGTTCTAACTTATTACTGCTAACACTTATATCTCAATTTAACCCATCTAGTCATCTGTGTATCACCACGTGGCTATGGCTTAGTGGATAAAGTTCCATCTGGCTCCAGCAGGGCTACATGACTTCTCTCTGAGTCTGCTCTTCTTTTTCCCAGCATTCAGTTTAGTTTTCCCTGTCTACCTCTGTTCCCCTATAGCTCTGCTATAGGCCCAAATCAGTTCCTTTACTAACCAAAGGTAATCACAGCATAGAGAGGAATATACCACATCACCTCTCCTTTTCTGTTTAAATAAAAAGGAAGGTTTCAACTTTAACATAGTAAAATTACATATAACAAAACAGCTATCAAGCAATAATTACAGTTATAAGATATATATCTATTTTGTCTTTTATCACACTAAGGAAAACTATATCTCTTCTTCAACTCCATCAAAGACTCCAGAAAGATATAATATTGCCAAAGTAAATAGAAAGTACATTGTAAGCTACTTCCCAAACTCGAGAATTGGCAGAGACATTTTGCTTCCTGGACAGCCACCCACAGTTCTTCTGTATCATTGGAGCATACATCTTCAGCCTACAGGTTCACAGTATCCAGCAGATTTTTCTATGAAGCAGGAAATTTCAAAGATAGTTCTGCCTATATTGGCAGTTTGTCAGTCACTTTCTTTTGTGTCCAGCAGAATGTCTGGCAGACTCTTTTATGAAGCAGGAACCCCAAAGGACCATCTCACCCCATCAGTCAAGAATTCACACATCCTGCCTATGGGCCACAGGCACCCTCTCATACTTTCCATGATAAGCGGACTCCATCATCTAAGATGTATACAGAGACAACTTCCATACCATCATCTAAGATGCATACAGAGACAACTTCCATAATGTAATTTCTGAAAATGCCAAATTAAGTAACTAATAATTGTATTTTATAGGTAACAGCTATAATATACCTATTTCAAGTCTTGTAATTTTTTGAATGGACTGTGAAAATAAATTAGGTTGTTTCCTAAATGAAAAAAAAATTATTCTAGTAAACCAATATAAAATAAATATCAAAATCCTGATTTCAAGTTAATTGTCTTCGAAATTTAGTATTTTTTCACTATTTTTAAACAACAATTTTGTTGTATAGCACAAACGCAGAATATATAAATACTCTATCACAACTTAGTACTACTTGTTGTCCAATAAATTTAGTGTTTTATCTACTAAATATCAAAAATGATAAAGAACTTTTCTGCAATTGTTTGTCTAACAAGTGAATTATAATTTAAAAATTAAAACTGTTAGTGTCACTTAAATTGTTGAACTCAACACTGGATATATTTGATAGAAAAATAAATAATTACACTTTATTGTTGCTGTTATTTACCTTAGATATTATCAATATATTATCTGTTTCATCTTCTTTGCTGATTTATTGATAAATTGACTGGCAATTGTATGTAGGACTTCACACATGCTGAGCCCTAGTGACACTTTATACTTACTTAAATAATTAGTTTTTTTATTTAACTTTCATTTTGTAACAGGTTCTAGATTATTCAGGTGTGTCTTGAACTCACTCAGCAGTCCAGGAGGCCTTGAACTCACAAACCTCCTGCCTCTGCCTCCTAAGTAGCTCATATTATAGACTCATACTATGAAGAACATTCAACAGCTTGCTTTTATATTGATGGATCCATGAAGGCTGTATTTCTTCTTATGTTCTTAATAGTTGTAATAGTTCCAAAGTATGAGCCTTTAAATCTCTTTTGAATGCTGATATTTACTGTTAAGGAGTCTTTGAACTACTCAGGCAGTCTTTTGGAATATTCATGCTAAATGCTGCACCCGAGTTATCTCCGTAAGCATAGCCTGCGGAGGTAAATCTTGTTTGTAATAACTATGTGGTGCATGGACTAGTAAAAACTACCAACAACACTGAGCATTTTTTTTGCCCAATCTAAAATAAGACCTCCAAAGCAAAGCAGAGTTTTGTGTATGTCTGTGTGTGGGGGGGATATATCAACAGAACACACAATGTGTTCATTTGCAGTTACCAGAAATGTAAAGATAGAGAAGTGTAGTTATAGAAGTTGAAATTAGGATATCAGTTATCTTCATCAGGAGAAAGCAGAGAGAAACACAGAAAAAAATAATGGTGAAGAAAAATCAATGAGAAAAATATTTGTGAAATGCCAACAATTAAAGTGCCAAATGAAAACTGCACTATAAAAACAACACATTCATACAGAAACCTAGACACACAAACTAGCAGGGAAATTAATAAATTTACACTTATCAATCTGCATTCGTAGTTTTTTAAGTTTCTGCACTGAATAGTTCAGTAATAAGGATGAAAGTTCTAGAAAGACATGGATTTTTTTCTGGTTAATTAAACTAACATATCTTTACACCTGACACTGAACTTGCCATGGAATAAGCATTCTGTGATCATATGCTTAAAGGGATAAAAAAAACTGTTTAATTTTCAAACATTGCCAATCTTAATGACTAATAAGTGAGTCAGTCATGTTTAATTACAAAATATATGTTTGAGTGTCTCGATAAACTCATATCATCCATCACCGTAGGTAAAAAACAACCAAGACTCAAGTTCAATAATTTGCATGACATCACATAGCTAATGAGCTATCTATAATAAATGGTTCAGCTCGAACTGGAAGCTATTTCTTCTCATTTTGTCCTTTGGCCTTATACCTAACATGTAACTCCTCAATTGACTGCTGATTTCTTCTCTAAGGTTCTCTTATTAGGTCCTAAACTTTTTAATTCTCTCATTAAGAGAGAGAACTTTATATGGAAATACTTTTACAAAACCTGTGCTAAATTTATTGGCAGACAATTGATATTTTAGCAAATATTTAAGTGGCCGTCCACAAGGAAGGTCAAGTCATCTTGCATTGCCTCTGTCAGCATAAGAATGTAGCAGAGTTCATGATGAAAGATAGACTGTAATTTTCCATACATGGCTCTGATTGTATGAAACACAAGAGGCAAGTTCACTATGCTTAAGAGAATAGGAATATATAAATCTAACCTGAAAGATCCCAGGAGGACTTGAGTTACATGGTGTTATAAACAAGAGGTGACTAAACAAAGTGGCTTTGCGTATGAGGCTGCCCTACACTGAGGTTCCCTGAAATAAAAATTGTGCTTGTGAGGATATTTATGAATGATTGAAATTTTAGAGACATGAAAATAAGGCAGTAGAAATGTGAGAGAAAGATGGAGCTTTTATGGTCAGTATTTCTACATTATTATTAATAATTCAAGCAAAGGGAATTTCAAAATTAGTCATACATGAAATATATCCCACAAAGATTTCAACAAGGAGAAAATAATTATGTGCCTTCATATTCCTTCATTTTTTCTGCTACATAACTTTAAAATGTTGGCAGAGTTCCCCTGAGAACTCATGCTGAAAGCCTGACATTGAACTCCTAGTGAACACACAAATGAAAAGTGCTGAATAATTTATCACACACTGGTGATTTTGGACAGAGATGTCTGAAATAAACTAACACAGACTTAATGATCAAGAGGAAATCATCTGAAAATATGAACTGAAATAGCAAACCACAAAGGTTAGCCCTGTTTGCAGAGCTTGCTCCTGAGTCTCTCTTACACAAATTGGAATCTGTGCATTTCATTTGTGAATTTTTAGTAGGCCAATTAGGGATCACACAGATGATTTCTTCATCACTTTTATGATAATACTTGAGGTAACCGCTTCAAACTTATATTTAATGGCCATGTATTTCCCTTTAAATCGTCTTCCACATAGGTTCTGGGAATTGGATGTTATATTCCTCCCCTCAGCTACAAGTCATCACAATTCTGACTATAATGAGGTTACTCTGCATCTGTCTGTCACAAATAACCTAGTAACTACTAAATGGATTGCCATCAATCTTTCAATTAGAATGCATAACTTTATTAGCACAATATTTTTTGAACTGATTGTATTACTTTGAAAAAGAGCTTTCATTTATTTTGTCGTTTAGGGTCAAATGTGTGCAATCACTGGGAGCTGGATAAATAATCATAACTGGCTTTGAATTTGTAGGCTGTAGACACAGAAAACATGTTTTACTGTAGTTTTGTAAGTCAAAAGGCTACTAGAAGTATATAGTAGAAGAAATACAATAGGTATGTTTCTGTGGCATGTTTATGTAACATATTCTATGATAGGAATTATAATTATGCCATCAAAATCAATTGTTAACCAATTTGAACTACAAGAGAACTTTGTGTAAATCATTATACATTAAACATCAGAAAAATATGTATTAAAATCAGGTTATAGTTATTTCCTATAGCCAAATGATAACATGTTTAATTTCACACAGGGCACCTTTGATTAAGCCCTCTGACCTCCGTGCAACTGTACAGTTTAGCTTGGTCAGCATCTCCTTTCTTTAGCTGTTTCATGTGCCCTTTCTTTGTCATAACATGGGAACAGTGAATGCCTTGTGGTAGCAGTTTATAAAGATCTAGAGCAGAATTAACACCGAAATACTAAAAATATAGCTGCATATCTGAATAAAATATAAAGGAATTAACAAAGCCAACCATGGTGAATGAAACAAGCCCACATAAATGTTGAAAGCTGTCATGACTGACATTTAGGGGCAAATTAATTCCTTTGATGGAATCACCTGGCTTTACCTCAGTTGCAAGCAGAGGTGAAATCCAGAAACACTCTTCTGACCATGATATCATGCAGACAGACCACAGCTTAGGTTAGTTAATCATAGTTGACATATTTCTTCATAAGCATAGAAATCTGGCATAAATTATAATTCCATGTGTCACCGCAAGTAAAAAAAATGTATGGAGAAATAGTATATAACCTTCTTAAAACTAAAATTTGCCATGGATAAATTGCTTCTTAGTTTTAATTGCAAGTGGAAGCAACAGCCTAAATAAAACAAATACTGAATTGTCTATCAAGTTAATGACTTAAATAAAACGCAACAGCTCCAGGTCAATGTTCCCTTCATGTAAAGCAAACATGATGATACTACACACACCTGTAGTGTCATCTACTTTTTTGTTTCACATCGCAAACCAGTCTTACAAGATCTTGTGATATCATGTCATCTTTATTTTTGAGGTGCGCTAAATATACTCATAATGACTTGAGTCTTGAGTGCTTGTCAAGGAAACCCTACTTTGCATATGGGAACATGATTCCATCTAATTCCATAAGTCAGTGATGACCTTCCACTCCTATCTCCCCAGACTCTGTACCCAAAGCACTGTTCTTTCCAGGCTCAAGGTTTGTGTACACATTTTTGTTATTCTTTGTTCCTTCATAGTTATACATATTTTGGTATATCTTCATCTATGAAATATTGGCTTATATCATTATTATTTATGCTATTCTTTTTTATTCAATGTTGGTAAGTATTAACAATTTTATATATTGCAAATTACATAAAATTAATCTTCCTTTGCAAATTAGTGTATATATATGGACAACACAGGATCTCATCTAATACAAACTGAAACATGCTACAATTGTAATAATTGAGATGATTGCATTGATCAAATAGATAATAAATAAATTATTAAATAAATAAAAGATATTTCCAAATGCTTCTAACAACAACAGTAAAAAAAAACAAAATTGCTTTCTCAGGCTTCTGACTTCTTTTCATACACTTGCAAAATTATTAGTCCAATAAATCATTTTGAATTATGTAGCCAAAGGACAGAAACTTTTGATTTATTGAAAAGGTCACACAAGAAAAAATTTCCCTATGAAATGAAACCTTGGGCACACACACCACTGTCACCTTTCTTCACAGCACTGTGTATTTTGAGGTCAAGCAAAAAAAAATCAGATGAAAGAACATCTTATATTTCTGGCTTCACTTTTCTAAGTGATACTTCTGTATATACCTTTGTGAAATACCCACAGGTTAAACTCAGTGTGGACACACAGACTCACATACACAAACTAAATATCTCCATCATTAAAATGCTTTTCAGCTTTATGATCCTGCAAAGATTTGTTTCCTTTTATGTAAACTTTATTATTTAAGAAAAACTTGTCAATAATATAAGTATCACTCATTAGAATTAACCAGACCCAAACTTCCAATGAACATGGATTCAGTGAGAATATTCATTTTGAATTGTGGAACTACATAGAATCTTACACATTCACTGTAGAATACATATTTTTGCCCTTATACACCACTAAATACAAATTCTATGATAAAAGTAGAACTGTAAAAACAATGAGTTTTGCGTCATCTTTTATAATTTGTGGCCATTGTTATATTCAGGTCCTTGGTAATCCTTTGTCATTACTCTTAATTATTCCACACTTTTAGGGATTAAACCCAGGGTTTACTGTATACAAATCAAAAGTGTTGCCCTAGCTGTACCCTAGTCCAAACTAAACAATATTTACAGCCTTAAATCAACCCTCACAAGCTCTTCTTAGGGCAGTATGCTCATTGGAGGCAGTGAAATAGCACATAGACTCAAGCACCATTAGGTGCAAGTAAAAAATAAACGGCCGAATATTCTGTTTTAATTTTAAATCTAACAGATGCGGCTAGTCGACATTATGTCATTGGCCTGTCAGAATGAACGAATGCAAGACAAAACTCTTTTAATACTTCAGTACCTGCAATATTACCACCATGCCACATGTGGAAGAGAGCTGAGCAGAGAACCTTGGGGGAAGCGTTACAGGTTCATTTTTTATGTTGTCATCCCCATAAAAAAGATATCGGATTGGACTTTACCCTCTCAGTGTACAGTCTTTATGAGTGTTCTATTCATGTAGTAATGCTATGATTTTTAGTCTGCTAATTTTCTTATTCCTACACATTGTTAGTATCGGAATATGAAAATGAATAAGAAGCTTGCATATTACCTATGTCAATCTTAATGAAGGGAAAGGGACAATGAGAGACAAGTTACAAAACCCACATTTAGGGTAAGCATTGCATGCTCATGTACATAGCTGACTGAATGGCCATTAAATTTATACAGACAGCCTAAAAAGATGGGAGGAACTAGGTGAAAATTTAAAATTAAAAGAAAAAAATCTGTAAATGTTTCAGATAGCACAGCTGGTGAGCAGGTTTTTGTTTCTTTGCTCTCTCTGCACATATGGACCCACAAAATTTTCAGGTTCAAAAATAGTTACTTGTTTCATCCGCACAGACCACCAGAATTACACCTCCATAAAACAAGATATTAAACTCACACATAATCTGATTTACTGAGTGTACTTAATATGCTTTAGAAACAAACTCTCATCAAAGGAAGGGTATCTCTTGACCCCTCTGTATACTACAATCCTTCCTCCCCAGGATTGTCTGAGCTCCTCCTAATTTGTGGATGTGTGTCTCTTTATCGCTTCCCATCAGTTGCTTGGCAAGGCCTCTCTGACAATTGGGTTAGACATAAATGCAAATGTGGATTTTCAATTAAAAATGTGAGAAATATACATTGGAAAAAAGAAAGCATCTTAAGCAAATGGTGTTGGTCTAACTGAAAGTCAGAATGCAGAAGAATGCCAGTATATTCGTATCTATCACCCTGCACAAAGCTCAAGTCCATCAACATAAAAAGACATCAACATAAAACCAGATACACTTAAACTGATAGAAGAGAAAATGAGGAATACCCTTGAAGGAATTGGCACATGAAACAACTTCCTGAACAAAACACTAATCATGCAGGCCCTAAAATCAATAATTAATAAATAGTGCTTCATGGAACTGAAAAGTTTTTGTAAAGTAAAGGACTTCATCAATAGGACAAAACAGTTGCCTAAGGAATGGGAAAATATCTTGACAAACCACACATTTGAGAGAGGGCTGATTTCCAAAATATATAAAGAACTCAAGAAACTAGACATCAAAAAATCCAATTATAAATGGGGTACAGTTATAAACAGAGAATTCTCAACAAAGGAATATCCAATTATCAAGAAGCATTTAAAGAAATGTTCAACATCCTTAGCCATCAGGGAAATACAAATCAAAATATCTCTGAGATTCCATCTTAAACCTTTAAGGAAGCCTAAGGACAAAAACAGAAATGACAGCTTATGCTAGTGAGGATGTGGAGAAAGAGGAACACTCCTCCAGCAGATGGGAGTGTAAACTTGTACAGCCAGTTTATAAATAAATATGGCACTTTCTCAGAAAATTGGGACTCAACCTACCTCAAAATTCTGTGGTACCACCCCTGGGTATATACTCAAAAGGTGTTCTAACATAGCATATAATGAGTCATTGTAATATGAATTCCAGGTAAGAACTGTGATGTGAATTCACTTGACTCTATCAGCACATATTTTAGAAATTTCATAATTTTCCAGCTTCCTCAATGCCTAAAGCCTTTTAGATGAGCAAGGAAAAGTAATAAATTATTGAATCAACATCACAGACTTAAAGATTTTCCACTTATTCCCCAAATATTCTTCAGAACAAGAAATAGCTATATTGAAACATTTTGGAATAAATGTCAGTGAAGACACAAGTTAAACAAGTTGTTCTATTGTACATGTCGATTATCATAATTTTAAACAAAAGAAAATAGAATTCAAACATAAATATAAAGTGTTGATTGTACAAAATGTGATCCAATTATATAAGTGAAGAAACAACTGATACTTGATAGGATGTATTGGAAAAAAACAATCCATGATGAAAGTCATTCAAAATTACTGATTCAAATTATTTCATGTACAGCACAAAAGGCAGCATAATAAAACAGCTTCTCTCGAACTCAGGTTAATATCCTTTTGTAAAAAGTCTTTACATGCCAATGTGAATTCTGAAGAATGTTTAAACTATCAAATTTAATACTAGATTTCTGTGTGTTCTTATCATTCCTGTGTCTTTTTTGACCAACTCACACAGCACTAACATAGTCATAGTGTCAGAGATCCTTGGAGTCTAACAAGCATTCATATGCATGAAATAGCTAATGTATTAGTCTTTGTCAGCAAACTGGTGATCAGAGCCCTTTCTATGAGGTAGTACATGGTACTTTTACACATCATATTCCTGATGGAAAGAAACTTTGATACACATAAAACTGTATCAATAAGGTATTTAATCTAAAAGTAATTTGCATTAAAAAATAAATATTTACATTAATTGACTGAATCAAGTAATTCTTATTTTAAAGAACATAAAAACACTTCCTAGCTTGAATCATATTATTTTAAAATCAATTACATGGTAATTTTATTTTTCTGGGGGACATCAAAATAGGAATATGGAAAATATTTAATTTTTACATATAATATTGTATATAAACATCAATTACAGTAAAATACATCTTCTTGTTATGTTGGCACTTCCAGGAAGGATTTATTCTTATTAGATTTCATTTAGAGGAAAAGAACCTCTCAGCCAACAGAAAAATAAAAAGAGAGGAGGAAGGAAGAAAGTTTTAAAAATTTTATTTGAAATCATGCTTTTGATAATTAAAACATATGGTATTTGATTTGCGGTTTCAACTTGGTGATCTGGTCACTTCAATAATCCAAACTTTAAGAGTCTCAAGGTTGTTTTTGCAACTCATTAAATTATGTAAACAGAGGACAGGAGAGATGGTCAGTAGGCAAAGGCATTGGCAATCAAGCCTGATGACCTGAGATTAATCCCCATAAATACCATGTTAGAAAGAGGCAACTTCCTCATTTTGATTTCCATATGTGCCTTGTGGCATGCACACTCATCCAGTCACACATGTATCCACATGCACACACAAAACAAAATAAGTGTAATAGATATTTCAAAACACAAGTTTTAAAGGGAGCAATTAGAAAACATCATCTTTCTACATGCATTCTCATTACTACCATACTTCCAAGTAAGTTCATCTTCTATTCCAAAGCAAACCTGGTAAAGAAATGATGAAAAACAACACAAAAGAATGAATAGAGCAGTTTGGAGGTTTCAGTTGATTCTTCCCCAGGCTGAAAATGGTGTGCTCTCAGATTTTCAAATATAGGTGCAGAACTCATTTAATTTCTGCACTCTCTTATTAATTCAGAGTAAAGTGTTTCCAATATCCATCTCTTTGATCTCACAGGTAGTTCAGCATGTTCTTGGCCAGGCAAATGTGTTATGAGCCCTCAGATGATGAACTACACAGAGGCCAGATGTCACAGGGAATGAAATTGATAATCCATCAGTAATTTTCCATCCATCACAATAGCTCTGACCCATTGAACTAAATAAATATGTTTAATCACTGACTGGTCAAGTTATCAAATAATGTAGATGGCCAAGGGGAAGACATTGTCAAATGTGAGACTGATAAAGCCAGAACCATAGCCATCAGCAAGAATATAACAGCTCCCTTTATCCCCAGTGTCTTCAATGAAACTTTGGAAAACTGACCTAAGTAGAAATCACACTAGGAAAATAACTCAGGCTAAGGTGTTGAAACCATACTCTTCTGTAATGTCTATTCCTTCTGTTCTGGTCTTTTGCACACCAGACAATTATTCATGTCTTCCCTTTAGAGTTCTAGTCTATAAAGACATCTTTATATCACAATTATAGGAAACAGGTGAGCCAGAAACTGGACAGAGTTAGAATAGAGCTATTTCACAAATCTATCAAGTCACTTGGAAATGAGAATTTGAAAATCACGCTGCTTGGTCCAGATGATAACATTCTCTGGGAATGCCCTTCTCTCATCATGTAGGAGAAGGTATTCAACATTTCTGAATATGAACAGTTACATGACAAGGGTGTGCCACATGCGCATTAATCAAAGTTAACGAGATAAAAGCTCTAGTAATGTGCAACACTGGATAAGTGATAGATCAGCTAGCATTTCATTGACTGAACCAACAGCTATATGATTAGAGAGGCCAACTGCCACCACTGTCCAGGAATGGGTCAAGCTAGGAGATTAGCTACACAACATTGAACAGAACAGGGGTGATTTCTTCAGCAGGATTCATGGAGCTGACTAAGGCACATCACCAGTGTTAAATTCTCTGTCTTCCTTTGCCACTGCCATGCGCCAGCAGCTGAGGCAGAAAACTCTTGAACTTGTTTATTCACACTTGTTTAATCCTGATTCTATACACAGACTCACAGCCTGTGGGGTTAAGAAGATGGATGAGAGGAGCAAGGGCCATGAAGGGGTCAGGGTCATGATGTCATTAGATCTCATTAAGTACATCACTCAAGCCAACAGTAACTCCAAAGGTCATACCAAGTGAGGATCGTGCTATAGGTAAAAGAAGACTAGTTGAATAATGTAAATCAATTCCCTTCTTAGAGCTGATATTACGTATAACAACAAAAAAGTTTCAATGTGGTCATTAAAATTTGAAATGCCACTTTATTGAAATAAATGTCTTTGAAGAATGAAGGATAAAATACCTTTAAGTTCGCCAGAAATCATGTTATTCATTTTAAAGGGGGATAAAATTCTGACAACTGTTCCTGCTAATTTACCATGTAAAATTATTAAGGAATACTGAATGGTTAAGTTTGGTTTATAAAGTTGGCAGATGGGCTACTATTCACAAAAATATCACAACAGAAAATTAAACAACAACTTTTTATGTAGTACTGTAGCAGCATTTTATTATTATTATTATTATTATTATTATTATGGTTATTATCCTATGATATTTAAAACTAAGGTATTACACAACATACCAAAATGTTATATTTTGGAAGGATTTATTGAATAAGTTTAAAAATTAGAATATATATTTTTTCAGACCATGTGCTGAAGCTGGGATTTGTGTTCCCTAAATGTTTCAAGAAATTAAAAAAAATTGGTCTAAAGAGTATCTGATTCAGCTGAAGTAGAGTTATTTGTTTACATGTGTAGTGTTTTTATTGATTATTGAAATATTAAACAAACCAAAATCTACCCTAGAGTACTTATGATTATTGCATTAAATACTAATAATTACTAAAATCAATATAGTAGAAAAATTGTACTTACTTTTGAAAATAAATTTAAGAACTTTTCCCAAGCTAAAGGATTTCTAAAATAATATCTTATATATAATACTCAGTATGGTCTTCATGCCATTTCAAATAATGTGTGTCTGAGAGAAAACAAATATATTGATTCAATATATGGAAGCTCTTGGTATAATCATTTTTTGGATTAGTCCTTTAATAAATATAAGTATAAATTTTATTAGGTAAAATGAAAAAATGTAAGTCAAATAAATTGGTCAAAAAATAATATTATTTTTATTTTGCATTTAAGAAAAAAAACAAAATAGAATTTAACCTATATACTAGGAAATTATAACTGTACATATTATGCCTCACCAAACAAGAAATATTGGCCCAAGACATAAGTAATTTTTCAAAAAACAATTTACCTTAGACCTGCATGGGTGATTGGAAAAGAAAAATGACTTAATTCCATGGCCACAAGGTGAACAAGGGCTGTGCATACACACACACATGAGCAGTTAATTCTTCAAAAGACAAGTAAGATTAAGGAAAAACCTCATTTTATTCAAGACATTATCAATTACTTGTTGTCATCTGGAGGTCACATGGACAAAAACTGAAAAGGAAAAGAAATAGTATCCTGATAGGCAATAAAGTCTTTATAGCAACTAAGGGAACAAGTTCAACGGAACTGCTATTGAATTTACTTGACATCCAGTGCTGATAACTCTCAACCTCTCAAAGGAAAACACAGTGCTGTTGTTTTGTTTTGTTTCATTTTGTAGTTGTTGTTTTGTTGGTTTTCCCCAGTTTACTCAGTCAGAAGTTGCACACTGGCCCTATAGGACACTTCCCTTGTTTTCCTCTTTTCTGGAGAAGAAAAGAACTAGTCCAGTTACATTATCATAATCTAAGAAAATGAATACATAAAGCTAAAAGGATTGACAAATTCACAGAAATGTGGATGGGTCTGAGATGTTGTCTTCAGCTCACTTATATCGGTGACTGATGAATTTCGTTACCTCATTTGTAGCTGTATGTCTTTCTGTCATCTATTGTGGGCTTTCTTAAGTCATTTCATCTCACATCTATAACTAAATTTTCTGAATCAAGCAGACACAAATGTCCTCTACGATTCTAACAACAGACCAGCAACTGCTTGTAGTCACCTAAGTCACAAATGATGTTTCTTTTTTTTATTCTTCTATTTCTAATTTTTATTGTTCCATTCAATATTTACACTAACTTCCCTCCTCCCAATTCCCTCCTGCTCCCCCACACCCCATCCTCCCTCTCCAGCCCTGCTTGAGAGAGGGCAAGGAATCCTGCCTTGTGGGAAGTTCAAGGCCCACCCCCCTACATCCAGGATTAGGGAGCTGTGCATCCATATAGGCTAGGGTCTCAAAAAGCCAGAACATGCCATACAAACAAGTCCCAGTGCCTTTATCAATGGCTT
>LOEQ01001810.1:800308-830602 GCA_001685075.1 Bramus lutescens
AAAATTCTTCACAGAACTTGAGAGAACAATAATCAACTTTATATGGAAAAACAATAAACCCAGGATATGCAAAACAATCCTATACAATAAAGGAACTTCTTTCTGTAGGCATTTCCATTCCCTTACTTCAAACTCTATTACAGAGCTGCAGTAATGAAAACAGCTTGGTATTAGCATAAAAACAGAGAAGTTGACCAATGGAATCGAATAGATATTAACCCACAAACCTATGAGCACCTGATTTTCGACAAAGGAGCCAAAAGTATACAATGGAAGAAAGAAAGCATATTCAACAAATGGTGCTGGCATAACTGGATGTCAACCTGTAGAAGAATGAAAATAGATCCACATATATCACCATGCACAAATGATGTTTCTTATGGACATCCAGTAGTTCAATCGCACATTCATTTTGCATGAGAAGCTCCCATTAATGTCCCTGTAATTAACATCAAACCCAAATGGAATGAATGGGAGATTTTCTTATGCACAGGGTAAGGACCCTTAAATAAGTATGAATAATGATCATATTTCTCAGAAGACATCTACGGCATCCCTCAAGTGTGATTAACTAGAGCTCTCCTCATCTCTCTTTCTCCACAGAAATAGAACAGTTCATTTGCATGTCGTCTGATAGAAGAAAAAATCTAGCATATTATGGGTTATTACCAATGGGTACTCCATTAATAAAGCTTTTTCTTATGATGTGTCAAGAATGGAAAAGATAAAGTAAATTGAGATTCTTACATCTCTATTAATGACATATGCATCTGAAGATTCAACTCCATCAGCTTATTCAAGAATCAACTGAGTACTAAGGAAAGATTTCTTAAGTTGATCAGTTTATAGGTAACTCCATTTAACGAGAGGTTCCCAATAACAGCTGCTTTCAGAAAGGAAATCCAAAATGAATATTAAACACAACATTTTCTGCCTGTCTTTAGGAATATTTAAAGCAGACTCACCAGAAACCAAAAATAAATCAGCCTTTCTATCAAGCTTCTCTTAAATATGGACATGTGGATCCTAGGCAATTATATATTACAAATGAAGAGACAGCCTGCAAAATGTAAATAAATTAATTGCTTATACTATCCAAGGATTTCAAAATAAGGTATGTAAGAGGGGCACATAATTTTCCTGGGAATTTTCCAATGGCTTGTCATGAGAGATGATAAGAAAAAGAAAAAAAAATAAGAAATTACTTTCACTTTGCAAAATTTCTTGTAAATAGAGGGAAGTAATGAGAAATGTTTAGCAACTGAATAGGGCATGAAGTTCTAAGCCTTGCAACATGTTTTCCTAACCCAAAGATTAATTTTCCTTAGAGGGAATATACAAGGTGATGCCGTACCAAAATCTGAAAATGTACATCACATGTTACATTAATTAATCACAACACCTTACTGGCTTTGGTTAATATTCGGATTCTTAAGGTCCAAGAAAAGAAGGTCCACCACACTTCCCACCCACACTGCTGTGATTCTGCATCTTCCAACAATTGTTCCTTTACTGTCTCTTCAGAGCACATAGAGAGCATTGACTTTCCATTTGCCAAAAGATGTCTGTTGTCTTTATTGCAAAATTTGGGGGACCCACATATGTACTCATTTGACTTCTGTTTAAGGATCAATATTTCTGATTCTTTCAGTTTTTTCCTGTCCCCTTATATTCTTGATACCTATCTTCTCATGTGTTTCCTGCTTTAATGATGAATTTAAACCATACTCAAAACCATGAGTGGTTTTAGTAGCACAGAATCAAGCTGGTTTATATTTCTTAATTTGAACTTCAAATGTATTAATAAGACTTAGTGAAAGAATTTCTATGGCAGTGATATGGTAAAATCTATTTATTATATCATGTATCAGATAGTATTATGTGTTTTGATCACATTTTAACTTTCTCTTTTGTTAGTTATGTTGTAATATCAAATTTTTGCATGACTTTTGCACAAAAAAATGGATGTATGGAGTTCTATTCCATTGTCACCTTGTACATTAGAGGACATACCATAATAGCAGAGATACAAAATCATTTTGTCATTATAGTCTCCTTTGTATATCCTTTCCAGGTCATAACCATTCCTTCCTGAATCCCACATCTCTGACTTTTTTCACAACAAGTAATCTGGTTTCTATCACCATAATTTTGTGATCTTCAGAATATGGAATTATATAGCATGTGACCTTTTGAAATGCCCTTTAAAATGCCATTTTCCATGGACCATAATACCCATGAGACCCATCTGCATCTTTTTGTGTATCAATAATTCAATTCTTTCTATTGCTGAGTAGTATTCCATAGTGTAGATACAGATTGCTCTGTTTAATCATTCAATGAAGAACAGTTTAGTACTATCATGTCTTCTGCAATCAGGGGTAAAACAAAAATAAAAAACAAACACTAGATTTTGTGTGCATGTTATCATTTCTTTGAGATAAATGCTTAGTTGTGGAATAGGGTGGATATTAAAATTCAGTGCCTTTAGAGTCCATCAAACTTTATTACAATGTGACTATACACTTTGCCTTTCAGTAAGCAGGAACAAACCAGTTTCTATGCATCCTTAAAGGAATTCTGTGATGAAAGATCAGTGTATCTTTTCTGATGGTCTCAGTCTGTATTTCCCTAAGGACAGTGATATCCTCCAGCGTGCTCATCTGTCATCCATAACATGTATTCATTTATGGCAAATCTTATTTCATTCAAGTGTATTTTATCATTTGATATTTATCTAATGTGTGTGCATATATATATATATATATATATACAATCTCAATCTGAAAAATAGTCCTCTTAATTTCTTAAGTAGAATAAAACATTTTAGAGAGTAACAATTTCTAATTTAATAAAATTATATTTATTCATTTTATTTTGGTTTGTATTTATAGTAACAAATCTTAGGAACAATGTTTTTGTTGTTTATTTTTGTTTTGTGAGGTAGGGTTTGGAGGCTTTGTTTGCTTTGTTTTACTTTGTTGTTTATTAGTACTATACAGCTTTACTCTATCTACTTGGAACAAATTTTTGAAGTACATGTCAACCTTTATAACTTGACTATGGATATTTAATATTTCAGACATTTTATATTGAAAACATTGAATAATTTTATAAATCTAAAAAAACTAAAGATGTATAATCAGTATTTTATTGAGTATTTTTGAATCAAACTTTATGAGAGTGATTGGTCTGTAATTCTTTTTCTTAATAATGTCTTTATGTGGTTTGTGTATAAGGGTAATTTCAGCCTCGTAAAAAGGGTTTGGCAATGTTCCTCTGTTTCTATACTGTGGAAAAATTTGAGGAGTATTGCTATTAGTTCTTTGAATGTCTTATAGAATTATATGCTGAAACCATCTGTCCCTGTTACTGTCTACCTGGCCAGTGGTAAGAGTGGGGTGTTGAAGTGTCGTACTATTAGTCCTACTATTAGTTCTGGGGTTTAAGGTGTGATTTATGTTTAGTATATATATANTATATATATATATGAGGGGGCTTTTGTGTTTAGGACATAGATCTTCAGGATTGAGATTTCTTCTTGATGCTAAATGCTCAATAAAATACTGGTAAAATGAAACTTAGAACTTAGAACACATCAGAAAAATCAACCACCATGACAAAGTAGGCTTCATCCCAGAGATGCAGGCATGGTTTAATACATGAAAATCTGTCAATGTAATCCACCATATAAACAAACTGAAAAAAAATCACATGATCATCTCATTAGATGTTGAAAAAGACTTCGACAAAAAAGCAGCATTCTTTCATGTTAAAGGTCTTGGAGAGCACAGGGATACAAAGAATGTATCTGAACCTAATAAAGGCAATATTCAGCACCAACAGCCAACAGCAAACTAAATGAAGAGAAACTTAAAGCAGTCCAACTGAAATCACGAATAAGACAAGGTTGTACACTCTCTCCATATATATTCATTATAGCACTTGAGATTCAAGCTAGGGAAATAAGACAATGAAAGGAGGTCAAGGGGATACAAATCAGAAAAGAAGTTAAATTCTCACTGTTTACTGATGATGTGAATGTTTACATAAGTGATCCCAAAAATTTTGAAAAGGAACTTCTACAACTCATAAACACTTTCAGTAATGTAGCAGGATACAAGATTAACTAAAAAAAAATCAGTAGCCTTTCTTTACACAGATGACAAATAGGCTTGAGAAAGAAATCAGAGAAACATGACCCTTCATAATAGCCACAAATAACACAAAATATCTTGGAGTAACTTTAACCAAACAAGTGGAAGACATCTATGACAAGAACTATAAATTTTTAAAGAAAGAAATTGAAGAAGACACCAAAAATGGAAATATCTTCTATACTCTTTGGTAGGTAGAATTAACATAGTAAAATGTCAATCTTACCAAAAGCAATCTACAGATTCAATGCAGTGCCCATCAAAATCACAGCAAAATACTTCACAGATCTCAAAAGAACAATACTCAACTTCATATGGAAAAGAAAAAAAAAACAGGATAGTCAAAACAATCCTGTACAATAAAGGACCTTCTGAAGGTATCACAATTCCCGACTTCAAACTCTACTACAGAGTTACAGTACTATAAACAGTCTGGCATTGGCGTAAAAACAGACAGGAGGACCAATCGAATTGAATCAAAGACCCAGATATCAACCCAAACTTCTAAAATCATCCAATTTTTGAGAATGAAGCAAAATATAGAAAAAGGAAAAAGGAAAAAGGAAAGCATCTACAACAAATGGTGCTGGCATAACAGGATATCAACATGTCGAAGAATGAAAAGTGATCCATATCTAAATCCATGCACAAAACTCAAGTCCAAATGGATTGAAGACCTCAAAATAAAATTAACCACACTGAACCTCATAGAAGAGAAAGTGGGAAGTACACTTAAATGCATTGGCATAGGACACCACTTCTTAAATATGCCCCAGTAGTATAGACACTGAAAGGAACAAATGGGACCTCCTGAAACTGAGAAGCTTCTGTAAAGCTAAGGACACAATCAACAAGACAAAATAACACCCTACAGAATGGGAAAAGGTCTTCATCAACCCTACAACAGACAGAGAGATGATCTTCAAAATATACAAAGATCTCAAGAAATTGGTCATCAAAAGAGCAAATAATCTAATAAAAATGGGGTACAGACTTAAATGGAGAACTCTCAACAGATGAATATAAAATGGCTGAAAGACACTTAAAGAAATAGGCAAAATACTTAGCCATCAGAGAAATGCAAATTGAAGCAATCCTGAGATTCTATCTTACATCTGTAAGAATGACCAAGATCAAAACCACTGACAACAACTTATGCTGGAGAGGATGTTGGGTAAAGGAAACACTCATGCATTGTTGGTGGGAGTGTAAACTGGTACAGCCACTTTGGAAATCAGTATGTCAAGTTCTCAGAAATTTAGGAAACAACCTATCTCAAGACCCAGCAATACTATTTTTAGTATATAACCAAATGCTCAATCATACTACAAGGACATATATTCAACTGTGTTCACAGCAGCATTATTTGTCATAGCCAAAACCTGAAAAAAATCTGATGCCCCTTGACCAAAGATTGAATACAGAAGATGTGGTATATTTACATAACAGAGTTCTACACACAGCAGAAGATAAAATAATGACATCTTGAAATTTTCAGGCAAATGGATAGATCTAGAAAACATCTTATTGAGGAAGGTAACTGAGACCCAGAAGGACAAATATGATTTTCACTGACTCATAAGTGGTTGGTTTTTAGATATAAAACAAAGAGACACCAGCCGACAATCCACAATACCAGAGAACCTAGACAATAAACAAGACCATAAGTGAGACATATGTAGATCTAATCTACATGGGAAATAGAAAGAGATATGTGAATCTAATCTACATGGTAAGAAGAAAAAAAAACAAGCTCTCAAGCAAATTGGGAGCGTGGGAATCATGTGACAGGGTAGAAGGGGAGGGGGAGGAAGGCGGAGCAGAGAAAAATATATAGCTCAATAAAAACAAAAAATATGTGAATTAATTAAAAAAGAAATGCCGCAGTAAAGAAAAATAGATATATAATCATTTGAAAGTCAAATTGGCCAGTGATAATGAAGTTATTTATTGAACTTAAAAACAATGATGACCAGAATATGTGTATAAATATACATAGCAACAAAATAACATCATTTGAAGATATTAATGACTCAGAAAATTCTAAAAAGATGTAAGGCATGGTTGCCATCATAATACTCCTGTTTTGTAAACTTGGTCAACTTCTCATTGTATCTGAAATCACACATGACTCATCTTATAAATTGAATTGTTAATCTTCAAGATGCTTTAGCCTCCAAGCATGTCAATAACAACTGAAAGTGATGGATTATCCTGATACTGATATTTGACAACTAGAAACTGTAAGGAGAAAATCAAATTACTTAAATAAACTAATGAGCTTTCAAATGTCAATACAACTAAACAAACAGAAAAAGTTTACTTTATGTTGTTTCGTTTCTTTACTATCCTACAAAACACAGAATATCAACACAAAAATGGTGCCTTCTATCTCATCTCACCTCTTCAGGGGTGGCCATTGGATATGCACAATTAAGCTATAATTTCTGGATAAAAACGAAATCAACACTAATGATTCTTTTTCTCTACGTGCCGACTGATTTTGTATTCTTGTCTAAATTAATCAATGTGTAGGCATAGCACACTGATTAAGAAAGCATATTTGAGAGCCAGGTCCGCCTGGGTTCAAATCCTAGTTCTAATTTAAGTATAAAACTATGAAAAGTTAATTTTACACCTTAGATATTTAAATGTGCAAATTAATTTTACATTTTCAATATATAAGAAAACAACACACTTAAACAAATTCTACAGTTCCTTTTAGAACTGCATAAATAGTGATTGTGAAACGCTTAGAACAAAAAACCTGGTGCTCAAAAGACACAAATGATTCTTACTACTCAGTTCCCATTCAAGACCATTAGTTCTCCGGTTCTATGTTCTATTTTGTCTTGTCAGAAAGACTTCTTACTCTTTGGCATTTGCAATGTATAGTAGCAGTTCCTCAACCATGTGCCTGTAACCAGGTCCAATGCCATTTTGTTGAATACTAACACTGTTATTAAAACTTGTGGTTTTGTCTGCTTGGTTTTTGCTTCTATAATTATGATAAAAATATACTCCTTAAAAGAAATATTCTAAACCATTCGAGGTGTTATATCATCTTGCCAAAGAACATCTCTAGATCCATTCAAAAACTCTTTTGACTCCTTTTTTTTCAAATCTATACCTCTGCTCAGGTATGTCTTTGTAACATTCATAAGACAGTCATATGAAAACAGAACACATTAAATTATGTCTTCACTGAGCATGAAGTCATTTTAAAAATCTTTCAATCATTTGTTGAAATTCACCTCCCCTTCTTAATATGGGCTTAATTTGTCAACTTAATGCAGCTCTCAGTGTGCCACATGGGAACCTGTAGCATAGACTTTTCTGCCTCACTCCTTCAATGCAGCCAACAAGTGTGCTTCCATCTTTCACTGCCAACATGCATTCCAAATGAGGTGGAATCCTAATATATTCCAGGAAAAGGGAAAGTTCTTTAAAACATTTAGCTAACATCAATATCTACCCCTCTATATATAGTCTAGAACAGAACTAATAACGTTGTTTTCTCCTAAGTTGGTCTTTTTTTTTTTTAATTTTGTATGGCCTCCCTGAACTTCCAGCAATCCAGAAGCCATCTTGGGCCACTCTTAACTCCTTGAGTAAGCTCTGCTTGAGGGGTTTACCTATCCACCACAGTTGATGGATATTGCCACTGACTAACAATTCCACAATAATAATAAGGGACCATCAGAGGTATGAATCCTTATTCCTAACAACTAGAGAACCAATGAAGACTTTAAAAAGTAGTTATGGGAAATATTTGAATGTTCTCATCCAATATAAATAAGCAGAAGAAAGCAAGAAGGGAAACAAAGCAGGCAGATTCACACAAGATGGTTTATACCAAATACACCTTATGTGGTCAAAAGAAACAAACGAAGTTATTTCAAGTCTTTATAATGACTTAAATATTAGATAACTAAACACAAAAAATTTAATTATTGTCTTCAGAAATGCTAAATATTTCTGTCATGATATTGACTTGATTTCCAGATAGAAGTATGCTTGACCAAAGATTTCCTTTTATGCTTGAATGCTAATTAAAGTTCAGTTTCTAGGCCATACTTGAGACTTTACGCAGTGTTCCCATGGCATCCACCTTTCAGGTTTTTCTTGCTGCTTATAATCCAGACACATTTTTATATTCTGGATTATTTTAAGGTCAATTATATATTAAGCCTACATCAATGAACAGATAAGTGGTGAAGGGTTATTTTCGCTGGTAGCTGAAACAGGCCCTAGGACCTTAGCATAACTTACTCCATGATGGAAGAACCATTCAGGCAATAAAAGTCAGCGTGTATTCAGTATAGCCAGCCAAATTGATAACGAAGACCTAAATCATCAAATTTCTTGGGAAGTCTCTAATTGTTATAGCCTTACTATTTTGACTTCTATATTTGTGCTTCTGGCTGGCTATTTTTGTTAATTGAAATTGGTTTTTGCCTGAGAAAGACCTGGCGGTAAACTGGGATTCCAAACACCCAATGTAGCCTCTGGCTAGCTAGGTAAAAATGGTTTAAACATGTGTCCAAGTAGTCTTCTCTGGTAGATATCACACAACAGTGAAGTTTCCATTAAACAAACAAGCAAACAAAAAACCCAAAACAAAACAAAATGAACAAAAGAACAAAAAGAACATCAAAGCAATGATAGGAAAAAACATAGCAATTAGCACTTAACAGGGTTCAAACCTTGGTTTCAAAACAATCAGTGATTCTTAAAGTTCTTGTATGAATTCTCACCCAAATCAAGAACTACCATCTAAATTTTTGTGCTCTTCTAAAATTAATGAGCTAAAAATTCCAATAAGTATATGATGTTTTTATTTTGGAAAAATTTTATAGAAAGCTTATGAAATTAAAAAAATAAACCTATCCCTAAGATTAGAATCCTTCTAAGATAGGGCTTATAGAATAAGATTAGTTCAGGAAGAACCTTCATAGAAAGTAGAAATTAGACAGTGCTTACCAAAACACACCTATATTGGCTATTTGACCATAGACTTTTCTAGAACTACCAAAATTTAAATTATATTGTGTATGAGACATTTCTTTCTGCCACCTTGATATAGTAGCCTAAACCACTGAGACAGTCAACTGTTGATTTCTGAGAGAGAAAGATACTGAGAGACCATGAAATTCCAGAAGCTATCTCAGGCTGAGACTCTATTTTTCTCTCACACAGTATTTCTTATGAAACTTTAGCAAAGATGTATATGTAACTTCTAACCAACAAAAAAATAAGCAAGGATATCTCCTAATTAAGAAAGACACAACTAGGAATGTTTTCACTTTTGGGAATTTCCTCAGAAAAAGACAATTTCATTCTCAGTACTAAAAATATATCAGTAGTGTAATTAACCTTAGTCCTTAGCCACTGAATTACAAAATGTCATAGACTTCTATATAGAAAAAAGAATTAAACGTATAAAATAATCTTCTCCTGTTTCATAAAGACTGGCTCAAGAGCAAAAGGAGTAGACCTAATGTAAGTAATTATAGAATACTTTTGGCCTCCTCTGGTCAGACTGGAAAGATATGTTCAAGTTATTTTTAGAAAAAGAAAGCCATGTGTAAAAGGAGAATTGGCATGTGCCATTCTGTTGAACTATAGGCATTAGAAGTATATAAGTTATTGCACAAAATTACCTTTCATAAGTGTTTCCCCCTATAAATGCCCACAACATGCAACTTTATCGGGACAGATAGTAGGTAAATATTTCTGTTGGGTTAAGGGAGGAAGGTTTCGGAAGACTGGGGATTGCATGCTAATTGTCATAAAAATCTTTTATGTTTCAAAATGTTTTAGCTTATTATGGTATTGATGATGACATCCTGCAAATACATTTATTTTAAAAATAGTCAAATGATATATATTGAACTTTTAAAGACATGATATATGAATAATATCTCACTAAACAATTTTTGTCATGTATGGTGGCATTTGACAGGCTGAGGAAAGGTGGTTGGGAATTTAAGACCACCCTGGAATACACAGTAAAACCATTCCTCAAAAAAGAAAAGAAGCAAAAATAAATTCAAGGAGCTCTGCATTGCTTAAATTTAAGTTCTTTTAAATTTAAATTGTATTAAGTCTTTATGAAGAATATAGACATTCTCTCTGGATAAATTTTCCCCACAATCTAAATAAAATCAATCACATAAAATTCTCCCTATGTGCCAGCATGTAGGACTGAAGTTAACAGGTTACCTTGTGTAGGTAACTGTTCCCTCTCACAGCAAAGTTCATCCATGCATGGACCCATTCTTCTTTGTACAAATAAATTAGTAATTTAGTGGTAGATTTAAAACAATCAGGACTATTGTGCAGCTTTGTTATTCTAGCAATCTGTGATCTAAAAATAATGCAGCGCCTTACCCTTCTCTGAATTATGTTCCTGGAGCCTGAGTCTTGCTACATGGAGAACACAAGGGGGGAGGGGCTACTGGGAGGTGGAAAAGAAGAAGTAACGAAGAGCAAACAGTCTTGCCTCATGGAATTCATACTCATACTCCAACTGGATTTAGGAATCATGCTTGTTTTCTCTTGAGGATTAAACCAAAAGCCGCCATTTGAATATTTAGATTTAGCTTGTCTGAACTTACCAAAACAAAGATAATTGGAAAAGTTCTGAATTTGACTTTAAAGTAAGCAGTGGGAAAAGATAAACAAACAAGCAAACAGAAAACATAAAAAACAAAGCAGGGTTTTCCAAGTATCCCTGAACTTTGAACCACAACCTCCCAGCTTTAGAATGTTTATCACCTCATTAATTTATCCTCTGCACAAGCATAGTGTCAAGAAAAGGAAACGGAAAAAAAATAATAATATGGGGACTTCATCAATTTTTCATGAATTTTCATTTAGCCCAGAACCCCTCTTCCCTTGGTCGATAGATCAAGCTGCCGTCCTATACTTACCACCTGGGGCTACAGCTGCCATCTCTTGAGGCACCAGGCTGGCTGCATCTCATGCAGCTATGCAGGGTCCCAGCAAAGGCCCTCCCACTCCTTCTGCTCCATACAACACAGCACTTGTTGGGAACTGAAATCTTATCTGCACCTCCTTGCCTGGAGCTCTCAGAGGTGTCATTGGAAAACCACCTATTAACTTCCTGAGTGCCAGCCTCGTGATTATGTTTTCTTTCCATTTAAAATCGATTTCTGCATAAAGACCCACCTCAAATTCACGTGAGTTGAAAAGACTTTCTGAATTAATCTTCTTTTCCTCTTAAATATGCTTAAAACAAACAAAAACACACAACAATAATAAAATTATTGCGTGACTCAACTCTCCATAGCAATATTTGGCCATGAATATTTTTTCTGTTACTTTTCTGCATTTGCCCACTATATTGTTGAAGAAAGGGGATAAAGAGAGATAGAGAGAGACAGGGAGAGATGAGGGAGGGAACAGGAGCGTGAGAGAGAATATAGTGTAACACACAGAAGGTTTCCACACAGAAAATCAAGACAGAAGATTAATGGCTAACCACAGAATTCTGATTTTCACGTACGACAGACACAATATACAGCATTTAAAATAAAAATCAAGGTGAAGCAAAAAGAATCAGAATTTTTTCATACTGCTTTATCAATAATCATTACACAATAAATGTGTGCAGTCACCATGGCTTATCACGAGGGCTTACAGGAAGCCCTTCCATGTTATGGGCAAAGGCCAGAGTTACTTCCAAACTTCCATTGTAGAAGAGGAGCCCATTGAATCCACACTCAGTTGTGAGACGCTGAGATTGCTCCAGCTTCCCCAATCTGCACGCATAGCTTCCTTCTAGCCAACAGCCATTTTCTATGCCGCCATCTACCCCTTTAAGCCCACAGTGTCCTCCCACCCTTGGTTGCTTTTACTTACCACCTACTTTATTTGAAAACATTCTTTTGCTTGTCACTTCAACATTCCCTGTTACTCGGACACCTATTCTCTACCACACTTCCCATTCCAAAACTCCTTTCTTATTCACATGATCAGTGACTACTTAATCCAAGGAAAAGGTTCACTGTTGACAGCCTACCTAGGCAGTCCCCTCTACTTTTCTTTACTTCTGGGCATCAAGCTTTATTTGAAAATGACTTCTTTGCTAAATTCAAGAAGTTATTTTATAATGAAACACCAAGCATTTTAACCTTGTTAGCTCACAGACATATCAAAGCACACAGCCCAAATGAACTCTCACGCCCATAGATGTTCCTTCTGTACACTCTAATTTTATGAATGGTGAACCTACAGATGCAGAAACTGAGAAACAAAAATATTTGAAAGATGCACACCGTCTTGAAAACTGAACATAACCAGTAATGTGGTATGCGGTGGAGTTCTCAGGTTTATTTCTAACTATCTCCTCTCACTCAGATTTTGCTTTTCAGTTTAAAATGTAAGGGGAAGCCTTTTCCGGGCTACTTGACAGAATAACTCCTCTCGCCTCCATTCATCATCCCAGTAATGTAATCACCAGTTCTTTGTCAAAGACTCCTTGCACGTAATGAAACCACATAGAGGTTGTGATTCAGCACATCCTCTCTTTTCCAACTTATTCTTTCTGAACAGCCTCTAGCAAGCTCTCTGATGCCGATCAGGTCCATATGTTCTTTACCTCTTCCTTTCCCTACAGCAACATGATGTCCAACTTCATTTCTCCTCCAAGGCGTCACATACTGTTAACATCAGAGCTTAAATAATGTGTCCCTTTTTAGGACCCCTTTTCTATATTACTTAACTAGCAAGTTTTTCTCTATTTAATCTATTATAAAATATTTATATATTGATCCTCTGAAGGGCATTCTGAACTCTGACAGTGGATTGGAGTGTCTTCTTTATTCCTTTCCCTTAGCACATTGAGGGGGAAAGTAGGCATTTCTTTGTTCAGCATTTCAGAGTTATGTTCTAAAATTCACAATAACATAGAAAAGACAGGCAAGGTAATGGAAAAAATTGCAACAAATAAATGAGTATTATTTGATCTTTGGTAGCTTCAAGTGCCACAAACTGTTGACATGACATTAAAAGAAAGAATTGTATTCACTAGAAAAGGTAATTTGGAAGTCTTCTGATTTTTCTTCTTGAGATTTTAAGTAATTTAAGCATTTCTTCAAGTTCATTACTTTTACATTAAAAATACAACTGTCATATTACATGGGAAAGAATCATGCCTTAATATTTTCTCTGAAAATAAATTCATTATTTATGATTTAATTAGGGGAGACAATAATTCCTTCAGATGAAGCAAAAGATACATGCATTTGAAGATCAATTTCAACAAAGCTATGACCCAAGAGTAATGTTCATGACTCTCCTACAAAGAGAATATCAGCCAATCTTGATAAACATTTATGTTTTGAAGTGAAATTAGACAGAGTAAAGTGGTTCTTGGTTGCTGGATAGAAAAAGGGGTTATTTTATGGAAAAAATAAAGTATCTTCATTTTCATTCATCAAAAATGTCTGTTTATTTGCAGGGTTCTAGACATGCAGAAGAATCCTTTAAGAGCAAAAGTTCAAAGACACAAGATCTGTTCTTGAAATCCCCATTAGTTCATTTGCCACACCTTAGTCATGTAGCAGTGATGGGCTCTGAGTCCTTAAACAGGCAAGACAGCCCCAGTCACACTATAAAGAAACATGGAAGGCTGAATCAATAGAATTTAGCAATAAAATATTTCAATATGGGCAAAAGTTTCAGAAAGAGGTATATTAATGGGAAACATAAGCAGTTAGCAGTTTGTGGAATGAAACTCTAAACCAGAAGAAAGATGGCTTGGGAGCAAGAGCTTTACCAAGATAGTCAAGTTAGATAAAGACTACTTTCATTTGTTTATCAAAAAACACTTCCAGGTACAAAGACACTGGCATGTTGCTGCGAGTCTCAACTCAGTGCACATAAACCTTCTAATCTGCTGTGATGCCACATAGAACGCACTGACTTCAGCAAGAGGACCTAAGATCCCTAATACCTTCCCAGCACCTTCTCTACAAGTGAACATTTGCTGTTGTCTCATGCAGTTTACAGCAGGTGAAACTTTTCCATGAAACAAGAAAGCTACGAGCAAAGTGTATAGATATAGAGCATAAATCACAACCTAGATATAGAGCTTAAATCACAACCCCAAATCAGTCTATCACACACCACCCACAAAGTCAATGGAGTTTGTGTTAAAATAGAAGCCAGGAACTAATATCTTTATTTCTGTTGGCAGAGATGGCAAATAAATAAATAAATAAAAAGTACAAATAGAGGAAATTCTTATCTCTTTTGATTATTAAGATTAAGTAAAAATCAGAAACTCTGAAGTAGCATAGCAATCTCTTCTTTGATTAAGCTTACTAAAAACATAGTTACTATTATAGTTGATGGTATATTCTCCTTTCTGTATCTACGGTTTATATGTACTGACATATATATATATATATGTCATATATATATATGTGCTGACATATATATATGTATGTCAGTAGCAGAAACACGTGCAATATTGGATTTATGCCTGCATTTCTGACATGTTATACATGGACTTTTGATTTTAACATAAGCAACAGTGATAATCCATTATGTAGCTCATCAATAATTCAAATTTTCAATAAGAGTATCATCATGCATGTCTTGTTGCTGATATAATAACATAGACCTTTAACTACCTCATACTAATTTGATGTGAATAAAATTGTTGCAGTCCTTATTCTGATGGTACTCTAACCATATTTCTTCAGAGAAGCAAAGGTTATGTAATATTTCATTTGCTTTACTTTATGGCTTCTGCACATCAATAAGATACAACCGAACTTACTAAAGTCAACTGGAATGAGCGTGCACATGAGGCTCACGGTGTTTACTTACATGCCACTTCCAGAGATGCGTTCCGACTCACTGCTTCACCAAGATAGTTCCTTGCAACACAAACATAGCTCCCTTCATCAGGTTTACTTCTGCGTCCATGCACAATTCGCAAAAAGAATAAGGATCCGCTGGGCAGAAGCATCCTGTGAGACCTGGGGTCATCCTTGTCTGTCTCTACCCTCTCGCCGTCCTTGTACCATTCAATGGTGGGAGTTGGCCGGCCCTCTGCTTTGCAGTTCAGAGTCGTGGGCTCTCCCTTGGAGACAATTACATCAGAAGGGTGTTCTACAATCCTGGGGGGAAAGTCTTCCTGACGAAGACGAGATCCTGCAAAACATGAGGCAGGAAGTCAAGTTTAACACTTTTCTTATCTATATTGTATGTTTCATCTAAATTCATACTCATAGGGTGAAACATTTTCAAATATTTAATGGAATAACCAGATACATTGTTTCATTTACATTTACACTTTTGGCTTTCTATACATCTCTAAATCATCTCAACTCTTTTGTACATTGAGGCCAGTAAATTAATGTTAATCTTAGTGATCAAATTTAACATGCTCAATAAAAATGGCAAACAATAGTAAAGAGAACTACTAATCACCCTGGGTGGATCAACATTTTGAAATGAGGACCAACGTGAATAGGACTGACTTATTTTTTGTTCTCTTAATACTTATTGTTCAGTGAGAGAACAACCCAAGTGAACAAGCCCAACACCATGGGCAAAGACCAGAGAAACCAGACAGTGTACACAGCACATTGCTCAATCACAAAGGACATGATGCATGATGTAGCTGCAAAGTTTCAAGCTAGTCTAAGATATGTCCATACACACTGAACTGAAGGTGCAATAACATGCACGCACACACACACACACACACACACATATGCACACACACCCCTGGGAACACACACAGACACACACAGACACACACACACACATTAGCTTCCTGTATAAAAGATAGACAGCAATACAAGCAAATGCCCCTTGAAAGTCAAAGTATTAACTAATTAAATGAATAATTAAATAAAATCTAACCTTCAGACATGCTCTTGTAGTGGAAGAAACATATTTTATATCTTAACATAAATACATATAGAATTTTAGTATTTCACCATAGGGCAAAATTGATAGGCCATGCAGTTATCTGAATGCTGTCTGTCCTCAGAGCGTGAATGTGCTGGAAATATGGTCTCCAAGGTGGTAAATTTAAGATTAATGTTTACCTGTAAAACATATGACCTGACTAAGAATAGTTACAGGACTGTGAATATCATTGTTGGAAGAAGCTGTTACTGTTATTAAAATCTGAGTTTGTTTGTAGAAAAGTGAATTGTTATAAAATGGACAGTGTGACCTCTGACTGTCTCTTGCTACCTGTCTTGCCTTTTGATCTATATTCACTGATCATTATGCCACTTAGTATTCTGTGATGCAGGCAGTATGCCCTCACTTAAGGCTATTAGTTGGTTCTATGAAACTGAGAGCTAAATCATCCACTTAATTTATAAAGTAACTAGATATTTTGCAGTATCTACAGTAAATACGCTAATATAAGCACAATGATATTCTTGTGATAAAAGTTTAGCCATTAAATGATAGAAATATAATATCTGGGGATTTTGAAGATCAAAATTATGCATTATGTTCTATTTTGGATACTTTTGAGGTTCTTTGTTTTGTTTTAAAAATGTGTTTGATTAGTTATCAATGTGTCTGTGCAATCCATGGAGCTAATGTTACATGCATTCATGAACGACCCAACATGAGGTCTGGGAAGCAAATGTTTGTCTCCTGATAGAACGGCAAATGATCTCAAACAACATCTAGACACTTTTGACTTTTAAACAATCACTGCTTTGGATACCATTCTACTATATTGCAGATGATGTCCTCCAGATGAATCAAAGGATATTCTACAATCAACAGCCTTGCAGGAAAAATAATAATGATTTATAGTTAATCACCTTACAGTTTGCTATTTGCAACTTTCCAAACAATCACCTAAATTTGCAAATTTCTGTTCTGTAAAGAGAAGTCATATATCTCAGAGTAATTATAATCTACTTTCAAGCCAATTCAAATACATATTTTAATTCAATTAATAGAACTTAATTTGGCCATGAGTTTACATTTGCATTTAGGGAGAGAATATATTTTTAATGGTGGGGACTACCAGTTTCATGTCATCAGATTCAGAAAAGAACATATAGACTGTAAGCATCAGATGCCAACAACAAAATTTTCAGTGCAAAATTTTAAAGTTGATTTAATAGATGTCATATACTTGAACATGGAGATCCAATTTGCACCACAGCAATGCAGGCTGTATCCTTAAAGCAAGTGATGTGTTACAGGAAGTCTTCCTCATTTATAATTGTTTACTTTAAATGCAATTATCAGGCCTGCAACAGTTAACTAGAGCAGAAAATAAAATGGAAAGGTCTCATCATTCAGACAGAGATAGGGTAAAAGGAATATCTACAAGAATAATTAATAAAAGTACATTCTCAATTTTAAGATGTAATTGAAAATGTAAGATTCCATATGAACACCTTAAACTATGATAGAGCAAAGTTACATTTCTTTTGAGAGAATCAATTAATAAACCTCAAGTACTTCTATGAAATATTTGTAATTGTATATAAAAACTCATGTTTTGAGTGGGGAGGAATATAGGTATAAGTGATGGTATATAATATTCCCTTCACTATATTTTCAGAGAGGTGTAGGCCTTTAAATTATGAAAGACTATCCATTTGCTTGGTTTATGCAAAGGACTCAGTTTTGTGACAACACAGACAAAAGCTGAAATGACGGCAGAGCTCAGAGGGGATCCCATACTGTACTGTGATTAGGGGGCGGTGCAGGGGGCAGTGATCATACAGAGTGCTTCAGAATGCTGAAACTTACTGACTTTTAATACATGTTGTGGCCTCAAAAAAGACATAACATAAAGATGAAGAAATCACAGAAATCAGAATGTGACTACAGGCCTCAAAAGTCTAAGAATGCGTTTTAAACAAGGTTATTTCCTGAGATATACACATCACATTATAATGGATTCAGTTTTGTGTGACCATGAGTCAAGAACATCTTTGAAGTTCTATTAGAAAAGAAAGAAGATTTTGTGGAAATAGGAGAAGTCAAAAGAGGAGTAAGAAAGAAGGGTCAAGAAAGGGGAGAAAATATAAGATAAAGAGAACAAAGGAAAAGGGCCATTGGCTTTGAGACAAAAAAACTTTCAGCATCTGCTCCTACTAAATATTGACTAACTCTTGCCCAATAATATATGCTTATTTTTCAAAACTATATCCTCTTGAAATGTCTATTTTTATTGCCCACAAACTCTTTTCTTCATATTTCAAACAAATTACTTTCATTTCAAAATAGTGTTAATAATACACACATAAAGGGAAATATGCAAACTCACTTGTTGAACAGACAGTGGCGCAAACAAACAATAGCTATAGAATTCAGAGTACAAGTGTCCTTGTAGCCAACATTAAATCTATTATCTTTACATTTCTCAATTGGTAATTGTGAAATCAAGTTTGATTAAAATGTTTTATTAATCTCATCCCAGCTAGTATAAAGAAAGAAAATGGAAACTTTAAAGGTGCTGAAAGATGATGTGAATTGTTGAAAGCTGTGGATAATCATTGATGTCTCCATAACTGAAGTGATCGTAAGGAGAGAAAAGAAACTCAAGATCTTTCATATGTATTATAACAGCCATCCTTGAACGAACATGCATGGATCCCTGGGGAAGGAGACATAGACAAGATCTCTTTAGTAAAGTAGTACCATGGGGGGAGGGTGACAGGGGAATGTGTAGGGGAGAAGGGGAGCAGGAAGGAGAACATGAGTGATCAGGAAGGTCGAGTTGGGTGAAGGATGGGAAGGCAGAGCAAAGAAAAGATATCTTGATTGAGGGAGACAATATGGGGTTAGTGAGAAAGGAGACACTGGGGAAATTCCCAGGATCCCACAAGGATGACCCCAGGTAAGGCCCTAAGGAATAGCACAAAAAGTGCCAGAACTGCCCTTCCACTGCAGCCAGATTGATGACTACTTTAAATATCATCATTATAGAGCCTTTATCCAGTGATATGAGAGGTGATGTATGCTATGAATGTTTTATTGCCATTGGTTAATAAAGAAGCTGCTTTAGGCCAATGGCTTAACAGAGTAAAGCCAGGCTGAAAGAGATATATAGAGGGGGCAGAGTCAGGGAGAAGCCATGTAGCAACCACTGGAGACAGACACACTAGAACTTTGCTGGTAAGCCATAGCCATGTGGCAATAGACAGATTAGTAGAAAATGGTTAATTTAAGATATAAGAATAAGGCAGAAATATGCTTAAGCTATTGGACAAACAATATTGCAAATAATATAGTTTCTGTGTGATTAATTTGGGTCTATGTGGCCAGGAACGATCAAGCAGGCTCAATCTGGTAAATGATGGAAGCAAATACACAGCTAAACATTGGACTGAGCACCCAGAGAACATTTGAAGAGAGGGAGAGACAATAATAAGAGCAAAGTAGTCAAGACCATTATGGGAAAACCCACAGAAACAGCTGACCCATGCTTGTGGGAGCTCACTGACTCTAGATTGACAGCTGGGGTATCTAGATAGGATTGAACTAGGACCTCTGAACATGAGTGACAGTGGTGTCGCTTAGGCAGTTTGTGGGGCCACTGGCAGTGGAACCAGTATTTATCCCTAGTATATGAACTGACTTTTTGGAGCCCATTCCCTATTGAGGGATAACTTTTTCAGTCTAGATATAGGGGGAGGACCTTAGTCCTGTCTCAATATGATGAGACAGACTTTCTTGACTCTCCATGGGAGGCCTCATCCTCTCTGAGGAGTGGATGGGAGGTGGGGTGGGTAGGATATGGGGGAGGAGGAGGGGAGGGAACTGGGATTGGTATGTAAAATAAGATGGTTCTAAAATTTTTAAAAAATCAACAGAAGAGCAAGAATGGCTTATATATTAGGTGTGGGTATTTTAAAAGGTATATCTTCTAAATTTCATTTCAATCAAAAAACTATTCAAAAGTACTACACACATTTTTTTTAAATAAAACATCTGCTTTGGTTTTGAAAGATGATTCATGAGAATCACCCAGGATGTCTTTAAATATGAAATGGTTCACAAATGTGTATGTCATTCCTCACCAGGCCCAAACCAATCTCTGTATTTTCCAATTTTAGAGAATGTGCCAATGGACAAGCCTTGAGATGTTTCTTTTCTTTTTTATTGTATGTGGGCACACAATGGATGTACGTGTACAAAGATGGGTGTGGGTTCACGCGTACATGTGCTGCATGTTCACATATGTTTCCATGCACTTGGAGGGTAGAAGTCATGTAGATTTTGTTCTTTGACTACTTTACTCCTTGTCTTTGAGGTGGCATCTCTCAAAGAACATGGATTTTCCAAACTTCTCTTAGCTATCTGTCTGGCCAATGAGTTCCCTTGATAGTTCTGAAAAGCACAGATCCCTGGTTTCTTCAGTGAGCAGGGAGCAGGGGGTGAGGATAAGAAGCCGCAATGTTAAAGTTCCTACTCAGACAAGATCACGCATTTAACTATATCCAAACATCCCTGCAGTCTTATCAGCAAATGTGTCCTTAACCACTCTCCTGAGAATTCAAATATACATAATGAAAAATTCCCATTTCTCAGAGACTTTCTAATGTTTTCAGAATGTTTTACTTCTCTAAATTTCCATGCATTGTTAGTTCTTTAAATATTGTGCAAATGGAGAATAACTTTTAACTCATGAGTGCTTTATTGAGACAATAGCTACTCATGAGGACTATGGAATTTTCCTTCTCAGAAGTGACGCCCAGTCATGTGATACGATGATGACAATCAAACATCCAGAAGTGTGCTTCTTGATTTCACTTCAAGGTTTTTTAAGTAAAATGCCCCTGCCTCATTTTTCAGTAGAAAGTCAGTATTTTTTAGAACTTAGCCTTATTTTAAATTTACAAAACAAATATCTCTGTCAATAATTGTAACATCTCCAGGTCAAGCAATGACTCTCAAAATGTCCTGAGTTTTTCTTGTAGAAGAATTTCATTACAAATTGGAAGCACAGTAGGTAGTTCTTTTCATATAGCAGAATTTCCAGTTTCTATGTTTTTTCTGTCTTAAAATATATGTAATTGTTCATCCTTCTTCATAGTAATCACGTTGTTCAAACAAAGCAGTTTCCCATAAGCTATTATACTAGTAGAAGTAGTCTGGGGAGGTAACTACAATTATGACAATATTTAAGTTACAGATAAATATTAGAGGATTATCTCCATCCCAGTTTGATGAATACAATAAGCAAGAAAAAGCATTTCAGAAATGAAGGATAGAGGTTGTTACTCAACTACTATTAATGTTATTGCTTATCTCATTTGGGTGACATAAATCAAACATGACCATTTCATTTAGGTTTTTTTCCATAGACTAAAAGAGATAAATAGATGATAGATTACAGGTAGACCAGATAGATAATTTGATGGTAGGCAAATGGTTGATAGATACATATAGAAGGATTATAGACAAACTAAAGACAAGTCTGTCATTAGAATTATAAGTAGTCAGTATAGATCATTTTTCCTCTGTAAACCATAATAAATATTCTTTCAAAATTCAGCCCATAAAACATTGAGCAAATTGACAAGAGTGTCTCTTTTCGGAGGAGAATTTTTACATCCATGTTTTATTGCTTGAAACATTTAATTCCACCCACTGATAGCTCTATATTCCTTCATCAAAATAAACAAAATTCAACATTTTCCTTAGAAACATAAATGTAAGTTGGTGCCACATTGATCAGCACATGTAATAATCTGTAATAAGTTGGAATTTATGAATAACACCAGTAAATCAACCATGATACCTTTTGTTACATTTATTTCAGGAAGACTACACCCCAGTGTGCTTCCCTTGTTTTCTACAAAGAGCAGAAAAAAAGATGTCAAGATAATATTTTCCTCTCAAGATTCTGTAATGAGATAAGATACATGTAAAAACTTTATTACATTTGAATACTACTAATCTATCAATACTGTACCTAGTTTGCATAAAGAAATGTTTGTTTCTCCTTACCTCTGGAAGTACATGAAGTATATTTGATGTTATCCTATAATATACTAAATCATGAAATTAAAGGTAGGCTTAATCTAGAATCAATATCAAAATAGAGATATAGAAATATTACTTTAAGTACGGTATTTCAATATTGATGCCAAACTAACAACTTTTTTATTAAATGAATTACAAAGCACGTAGTTTCATAATAGGGTATCCTGCTGGTCCCTTTATATATCCAGTTTTCTGGAATACTATGCAGAAGCTTAGCTATCAAAGAAAAATCGGACTCAGATTCACATTTTATAGTGAAGAATCAAGAAAATAACCAAGTACATAGCAGTGAGATTTCCCTCTCCCAGACCTGGGCACTCTGAGCTCCCAGAGGGACTTTTCCTCATGTGATCTCTGTTTTATTGGCTCTTTAGGGAGTATAAAACATTAAATTGCCAGGCAATGCTCAATCCTTTGTTTTGTTCTGTTGACTTTGCACTGTGAGGACTAATCGGTGCAGGGATCCACCAGTCTATGTCCCAGCAGCGCTGGGAATGGTAAAACCTGCTGCTTTGCCTAGTCTTACACATGAGAACTAAATATCTGGATTCAGGATGTTTGGGTGGGAGGCAAATCCTTTACCTACACAGACCTCTACCATGACCTTTGAGTCATTTGATAAATACTTTTAGTCAACGATAACTTGGCAATGGATGATGACATATCTTAAAAACAAATATTTTATTCATGATTTAAAAAGAATAGTGAGTAAATTTTTTTTTCAAAATTATTCTTTTTTGTTCATAGTAAATGGATTAAAACTAAGATTCAAAAAAAGTTTTCTAAATTTCTCAAATGCATTTCAATTCCTGCTGTTAACAGAAATTGCTGGAAATATTGAAACTGAAATATATTCCCTACTCCTGTCTACACTTTCTTGCCCTATTCAGTACCCTTTGTTGGGAAAGTTTTAATCTCTTGTTGGTAAATTTGTTGGCTGCTCATATTCAAGACATTGATCTTCCCTAAGCAGGTAGCCCTGTTGACAGGTAAATAACAGCTTTCACAGCTAAAGCAGAGTTTGTATAGCTTGCCATCAGTAACTTTAGGTGACTGAGTACTGAAGCAGACATGGGAATATACACAGTATCTGTGTAAGATTAAAGAGAAATCTTTATGTATGGATTAGAATTTATCCCAGATATTTTAGGGGTAATATTCCTTCAGAGAAATTAACTTCCTATTTTATGAATTCATGTTCCAACAATTTGATGAGCAGGCGATGAATTCAGCTGGATATCCATCCAGTCCAATTTCAAATCAATTCGACCCATCTTAATGGTGGAAGATATTCTTTAAAGAGTAATTTGCCACCAAATCAGAGGTCTTCATGGCTTAGACAGACCTGCCTTATATTGACAAAAGCAATCCTTATTCATGTATCTTTGAAATCTAGTTTCTTATTATCATATTTATAATACTGCATCATGGTTTAAAACTGCATTTCCTTTGCAAAATACAATAGGATGAAACAATCTCAAATACATCAAATTGTGTAATAACGTTTAGTTTTCTAAAAACTATTCACATCAATTTTATGGCAATGATAAACTCGTAATAGACTGGTATTATGCTGTTCTCCTATTCTACTTTCTAAGCAATATATCCTGAAAATTCTGTGTCAGTGCTTTTAATTTCCATGACTATAACTAAAAAAACCCTGATAGTGTCTAAAAATCCTTATTCCCATCACCACAAATATTTAACTTGTATAATATTCTCTTTAAATATTTAGTTTTTATAAATTTGCTTAGAATGCTTAATTTTTTCTAATGTAAAATGCTTTATCATAAAGACAAAATGAACTTGAATAATCTGTTTAAAATTGCATGCAAATTCCTTTCCTTGTGTAATAAATGAGGCAGTTTTAAATAACAGAATTGAAAATATTATTATAATCCAGGCAGTTTCTTGAAATAATAATGGCTCAATTATGAACAAAAATAATAATGTTATCATGGGTAAAATGCATGAGATTCCTTAGGTTCAAGAGATGAACACGTATTTAGACAATGACTAGGGGACGGGAATGATGGCTCAATGTGTGAAACGTTTATACTGAAAGTGTGGGGACCAGAAGTCATGCAAGGGCGGACATAGCAGCACATGGCTATAATCCCAGAAATCTTAGAGGGAGCTGGGTGATGGAGACTAGCAATGCCCCTAAAGCTCTCAGGCCTGGTATAAGCAACAGCATACAAAACATGTCTCAAACATGTTAGACGGTGTGAACCATAACCAAGGCTTGTCCTCTCACCACACATGCATGGTGTCACACATATGCGCAGGCTCACAGAGAAGCACACAAACTTAAAAAAAAAATTATGTGACGCTTCCTTATTTTCAGCCAACATCCACCCCTTGAGAGTTTGTCTATTCTTCTTAACATTATACTTAAGCCAGGGAATGAAGTGTGTTACCTAAAGAAGAGGTACAAATACATAAGACTTTTTGATAAATGATCAAGTCTATCACCAGCAGTTAATAATGTTTCACCCTAAGTATGACAATTCAACTGTAAAAGGCTCTTCTTCAAAACTGAAGAGAACTATGGGATGCCAAGTTTCTCCCTCACTCCAACCTTTGGTTTGCTTGTTTCAATACACAGCAGTGTCAGACAATATTACTGAATATACTGACATTTCTCCATGTTTTGAATGCTATGTAATCAATTAGTTGGTAAATGTTCTCTTTTATTCTGGTGTATCATGGTTTCATTATCACATCCTCTATCACTGTACTGAGAGGAATTTGTTACTATGTAAAGGCAACAGATTATATTTCATAGGATATAGTCCTTTTGATACAGTAAGAAGTTATTCATTCATTAAGTAGCTTGAGTGCATCTATGCTCTTAATCTCTGCTGCTGACTATTGCTACCCAGTGAGCTAAAATCACTCTTAGTAACACACTTCCCAGGATCCTGAAGGAGCCAAGCCTCTGAAGCTCAGCAGGTTGATCAACTTATGTCATATGCTGTCTACAATTCTAAATATGACAGCATCATAGTTGCCATGACTATGTTACATAAATGCACCAAATCAATCAAGAATGTTCATTTCAGGGGACGTCAGACCTTTGATATTGTGATTTGAAACATGTATAAAAGCCATATAAACTAGCCATTGAAGCTTATAATGAACAAGGTGTACAGGATTTTAGTAGGAAGTATTATTACCTAGGAATGTCAAAGAACTTATTTGCAAATTGTGCTCATTTTCTTGTGAATAGATATGTGTCGTATCTGAAGTATTTTATTAAAAAATGTCTCCAGCAACATAAATGAGATTTCATGAAAACTCTGTAAAGCCCCTGGGGACATAATCCTTAAGCACTGTCTATGATGTCTTTGTAGATTTTCATCAGAAGTTTAGTGAGGTTTAGAGCACATCAATCCATATTTTCTAAAGGCTCACTGGCATGATTTAAATAGCATAGAATAAAGTGGAATATTTTAATTCTATCTCAGTTTAGCCCTTACTAGTAGTTTCAAGAAATGGACAAAATGAAATTATAGTCTTTGCCCATTACAACATACTTCTTCTTGAAATGTCTAAATTAGAACTATACTACACGGTGTACTTCAAATAAAGCTACACTTTTTTAACTAAATGATCCACCTCGGGGACCACAATGGTGATCCCATTGGATGAAGTGTTCTCGAGAATGGTGGGAGTGGCTAAATTAAATTCAGTCTTTCTTTAGATTGTATAACAACATATTCAAATTCTTTGCTGAAGCCTGTACCTTGGGAGGAAAGGAAACTTTTAAGGGAACTAATTGAAAACAGCTTGTATTATCACATTGTCTTTGCTTCTCAGACTTGGAGTGAATGGATTTCACAGGTGACCAACCTGAATGGATGGGATAGTATAATAGTTCTACAGCAAACACATCCAAGTTCACACTAGTTCACACAGAAGTAAATGGAAAATATTCACTACACTAAAAGTACACTATATTTAATACAAAGTAAGTATGCTAAAACACAAAGATTTTCAAATGCTCCTGATCCTACAAAAATAACTAGAGTTCAAAATTTCCTTGATTTTGTTTCATTTAACACATTAAAAATAAATATACATAATTGTAGCATTTTTCTTTGAGAAAAATCGTTTCCACAGCTTTATTTGGAAAGCCACAATGACTCTGAACAGCCACCAATAGTAAGGCTATGTGAACGGCTGGCTAATCTTAGGCTACAAACTAGAGCTATGATAGTAGATAAGGAATATGAATTACCTTAATGGCCAGGCCACGTTTCATCTGGGATCTATTTTCGTCTTACCTTTTACTATTAATGATATCTCTTGAAGGCTTTTAAAGTGAGAGCTTTAGCAGTACTTTAAATATCCTTCCAAAGCATGTCTTCTGTTTCAGAAGAAAATGACTATCAGATAATATCACTGGTGCAACAAAAATCTTGAGTGGTGTTTTCAGTGAAATGATTCAGTGTGAAGAAAAAAAAAAGGAGCTTATTTTTCTACTGAATGAAGAAAAGTACCAAGAAAGAGTGCTGTAAATGTCTTCAAATGATCTTTTCTCTGCTAGAATTGTGCACTATGGGACTTTAAGAGACCCAGTTCTTCAGGTCTCTCAAAAACATCTGCCATTTTCAGGAAACTTGTGGGGGGAGTGGTCTATTCTACTCAGTGCATTTACTTTGAAGCGTTACCTAATGAGGGAGCAGGTGAAATTGATCATCCTAGATTTGCAGTGAGCGGGTTATTAACATGCACACAGAATACATTCAGTCACTGAAAATGTAACACTTTATTGTATCAAAGACAGAGGAGTAGAAAACAGAAGTGTTCTTGATCAAGCTGGAAGGAGGAGGCTGACAGGAAGGCCAAAAGAGCCCTAGAGCTGCAGTGGTGTGGAAAGCAACAGGAAGACAGCTTAGGGTAGGATATGGTCTGGATGGGACCTTCACAATCTGGTATTCAGTGCATCGAACTGTGACCAGTGGTATTTTATAGAACAGCAGCAAATAAAAAAAACTGTGAAGAAAATGGAAAGTGCGTGAACTTAAGGACACAATGACCATCCTGTAATTAATAAGTTCTGTGGTTCCTTTACGGAAAAACCAACTCTGTGTGTGTGTGTCTGTGTGTGAGAGAGATGTGTGCATATTTACATGCCTTAAGAAGGCATATGATATTTTCTTATAAATTTCTAACATAAATGGAACAAAAATGGTGAACACCCCTGTCTTTTAATTGTGTGTAAATTATTGAATTGACTTAGAGTGTTGTAATTCTGGACTTGGTTAATGGATCCCCAGGTAAGCCTGACTTAATCCTCTCCGCAGTACTTCCCACGGAGCTCATTCTGTCTCATTGAGTCTGTTATTTATTATCTCTATGATCCAAGCCTCAAATCTCTACAATCTTCAGTTCTGGAAAGCTGTAGGCTTTTCTCAGGAGCTCACCTGCAGGCTCTGTGATCTCTTCAGATTTTATTCTCAGACGAATGGCCTCATTCCCATCCTTGCGTCAATTTTCTTCCTCCTCTCCTTCCTGACATCTTCTCTAGCTTTCTCATAGTTCCTAAGTGTACAGTATCTCAATGGTTGGCTTGAACTCCTCAATTACTTCCATATCCACTTTACCGTAGAACCCTATGCAATCTTCCTTTTTCTCCACATGTGTGCATGTCCCTCATTCCCACTGTCACTGTCTCTCTTAAATCTCAGTTCCAAAATATCATGAGCCAAAGCATATAGTTTGTCTGATTTTAGTGTCTTCTTTCCTTCCACGTTTGTTCAAATTCTACAAAAATTAATAAAAATTTCAGAATATCTAAGTAAATTTTTTTGAAAAATAAGTTTATTCATAAAAATCTCAAACTTTATTGAACATCCCTGAATTCTTCCATCTCCCTGGTGAATAGAAATCCACTTACCCAGCCAGCTGATTTACAAATTGGACTTTTCTAAATCCAGTTTACACAGTCAGGATTAAGCAAATTGCTCTATGAGTCTTACCATGAAGTGCAAAACTCTGAACCTAAATGCCAAGGCTCAGAGTTTATTTGGACATTTATTCTTGTATCCACAGAGCCTTTGTCAATAATGGGCTTGGTCTGAGGTACCGGAACATCCATTACTACATGAACACTTGGCCATGTTATTCACTTTCTGAGTTTAAAAATCCATTGGCTATAAGGAATTACAACTGAAATGGAGAATGCTATATGTCACTGAGGTAATTTGACCTGGAGATATTTATGTAAATAGTCCATTTTGACAGGGGCCCATGGGTCAGCTGTAAAAGATAGAACTCCTGAAATAACAAGGCAAGCCATGGTTTAACCCAGCTGACTGCTTTTCCTTATAGAGTATGAGTGCTTTTAAATATGTACCAAAAATATTATCTACTAACGAGGGGCATCAATTAACCTCTGCACATTACTCCTGAGATCATTAGTAGAAACAAAGACAATTCCATCAATGCAGTTGACATATGTTCATCAGCCTTGCTGTTTGTGTGTCTAGCATATGGAATTTGAGCTCTAATGCACAAAAACACAGAAACAAATTTCAGAGGGAAAATATACCAATTATCTAAAGTCTATCAACAATCAGCAAAGGAGGAGGCTGTATCTCTGTTGTCATTAGTTTACAACCAAGCGATTACTTTAATTATCCTCATCGGGTCTCAGAAAGGTATTAAACACCCAATGATCAGTCACAGAAACAAAGGCATGAATAAGAACACATGTATAACTCCTCCAGGCTCAATGAGCCCCACCTTGATGTACTGATGGCTCTTAATGAATGACTGCCACCAATTAGACAAGCAACAATTAGACTGAACACTGGAGAGTCAAAACAGAATGAGGAGTTGACCCCTGAAGTCTAAATTATTTTTAGGTCCTATTTAATTTCTCATAAAATAGCAAGAGACAAACTTCCATGATTTTTCTCATCACCCAGAATCATTCTGTTTAATAATTGTAAATTTTTTCAGTCTTAAGTTTCAGAGCTTGCTCTTCTCCTTTTTCTGATTTTTGTGGATTGTGGATTGATACTCTTTTTCATTATGATCAACTGAAATCTAGGAGTACAGATTAGAAATGGTAGCCTAATACAGCCTGTAAATGCAGGGCCACAGAAGACAGTGTGCATACAATCAGCAGCATTAATACAGAACTTACATGGAGGTCTGGCTCTCAGATAACACATTGTCTTTGCAGTAGAAGAAGAAGTGATTTTAAAGAATTAGATTCTGTTGCTAAGACTGGGAAGGATTACAAATCATATTCAAGTGAGAGGGCCTGGGAAGTATTGCATAGAGCTCCATTCAGCTTGTGTCGGGAATATGTATACATAGTCATTCCTGTGGTAGGCACATTGCTGAAAGTGACCATGACCCATAGAATATTATCCAACAAACCTCAAATTTTACAACACTTAATATGCTTTTATATGAGCCATTGCCTTCCCTCACTTAACAAAAATAGAAATTTTCCCTGCTTGCACTGGCAAGCAGCCCATGCCTGTCTGTACCATGATTATTTCTGAATGACTTGGCACCACCTTTAATGCTGTGCTCTCTCATAGCAGGATTCTAGGTTCCCTTTTAGTCCATCTCACCATGAATTATATTTCCCTGATTATTAGTAATACCTTGTGGCATCTTCTATGACTGTCCTTGGAGTCCACACATCCCCAAGCTGCCTTAGAAGTGACATCATATGGAGTCTCCACTTCCTCGGGTCCCTTCAATGGGATCCAAGATAGAACTGCCTTCCTTACAGCAAGTATTACTGTTATAGCTCAAGGTATAATAATAAGATTTCATTTCAATGACCGTTGGATTGTAATGGGTCACATTCCCAGTACCACATGAGCATTTAAAATGATGCTTCATTTACTTCTAAGTCTGTGAATATTTTTCTTTGACAAGCAGGGTCAAACGCTATGTACCCAAACAAGATAGTTCCAGTAACCTGCAATTTTTCATAGACCAGTACAGCTAATGAACATACATAAAACCCACAATGCATCCACAGTCATAGGAACCATATTTTACTTATTTTCTCTCAAGGAGGAATCTGACACTCGATATTAACGTCACATGTATTCTATTAAAATATATGTATATA
>LOEQ01001810.1:830633-840998 GCA_001685075.1 Bramus lutescens
TATATATATATATATAATGCCAGTGGATGTCTTATAAAAAATCAAAATTTATAATGTACAATGTAATTATATCAACAGAGTTACACACTATTTTATGCAAATGCACCTAGTCATTAATACAAGATTCCACTAGCTATGTGTTTATGAAGTGAAAAACACAAGCAAATATTTTGAAACTTGCTGCCCTGGTGCCAGAGGCAGTTGTATGCATGAGGAAGAGGACACAGGTCTATTCTCACAGTCTACTGTAACTAGCTGAGCTGCAGAGAGCTTTCTAATTCTTGGCAGAATAACAAATTCTCAGGCAGAGAGGGGATGGGGTGAGATTTTTTTCTCCTGTAAGTAACTTAATGAATGAAGTACTAATTAACATTATGGCATTGATAAATGGAGAGAGAGATTAGGGATGTACTCGATATTCAGACCTTCACAGATGGACTGTCAAAGCCACATTAATTCCTATCTCATTGGAGCATCTGCTTCTCCCATAATCCACTGGCCCTTGGTACGAACAACACAAACTGTTGTGACTCAATTCGATTTATATCAATCTAATTTCTTTTAATCCAATTTGTATTCCAATCAACTACCTTCTAATCACTTACATCTTCAGCCTCCATCTGGTAAATTTTTCCTCAAAATTAACGGAGCAGATGCCTCTGCGATTGTCTTCCCCAGTCAAGCTAATCAGACCCTTGCAGTGGCCTGGAGAGTACCCTGAATAGGTACGTGCCTTACAGTGGTGCCCTTCTAGTTACAAACACCACGAGGGAGGAAGACCGTTTTATCTAACATTAATTGGTTCATTTGCATAACACTGCTTGGGAAGAAATACAGGATACAAAAGACACTACCATGAGAGCAAAACCTGCACACTCGTCACCCAAGCTTCACTGTTCAACCTGTCTTCTGTCTAGGCTAACAAAGAAGGTAAGAGGATGTTATTTATTACCTAAAGGGCTCCAGGTTTCTTCTGCACTTGATTATACTACAGGAAGTTTGTCTAATAGCCACAAATTCATATGAAGACTCAGCATTGGTCAACCAACATTTTCTTAAAATAGGCTTTTGGACTTCAGAACTATGCACTAATTTATTCTGTAAAGCATAAGGGATATGAAGAAAACAGCCCCTGGCTAGCACTGACATTTATACCCAGTGAACTTCCACAGTGAACTGTAATTAAGGTCACAGATTAAATGTGCCCCCATAGACCAACCAGCACTACCTGTGGAATACACATCACTGTGACAAGAATATATTTAGCAAGCAAATAAATAAAGGTTCCAGGACATATAAAGGCAAAGCCCACAGCAATCTATACTTTACAGCCATCTAAATTTAGTTTCATTAAGTAATATCCATATTTTCTCTGTATTGCTTTTTAAACACTATCTTTGTTTTTTTATAAATTTCAAGACACTGTCAAGTAAGGACATTAATGTATCCAAAGAGGGCACATGGGGAATTGGCCTCAAAGCACTTTTCCTGTTAGACAAAACACTAAAGATTAACTAGTAAACAGTAAAATCAGAATACCATCTGCTTGGAGTGAATTTCACCTAGGAAGGCAGTCCTGTTAATATTATAAAACAGGAAATAGTGTCAAAAACCTTTCATAAATCATAACATATATAAGTGTATGAATTAAACCACTGAGCATTTAGTTAATCTACTCCTATAGTTCTGACTAGAGTCAGATCAAAAAATGGCTTATGGGAAGCTGAGACACTGGATGTCTCCAGAAACCTTCGTGACTGAGTTGGATGTGTAAGTGGGGGCCTGTGGTTATTATCTATTTCAGTCTTAAGCCACTGATGGACACACAGCTCTCAATGAGTAAGTACATCTACCTCTTCTGAGCTCATCTCAGTCTTATTGACTCTAGACTCAATTGAGACATAAGCTGAAGAGTTAACAACGGTATGGCATTTACTCACTTTGTTGGTACCTCACTGTGCCATGGTGAGAATGCTATCACTTAGCCAATGTTATGAGAGGAAAATGACCTAATAGGCATAGTATGTTCAAAGGAGTGTCTGAGACAAAATGTTCTAGAAAAATAAAGAGTCAGCTCAAAGGTGAGAGCAAAGGTGTGCACTGTTACATTCTCACATGTGTCTAGAGGTGCATGAAGTGTACCATCATAGTTAAAGCGCGGCGTCAGTTTTCTCAAGAAAATTTATGATTTCCAGTGACAAGGATGTTGTAACAGTATGTTGGTTTTAGGTACTAGAATGAAGTTTATTTGTGAATAGGATCAAAAGATGGTTCATAAATTACTCTTCATTAGAAAAAATATATTAATTTAAAGTTCCACTAAGATGACAGGAACAAAAATGGTACATGATTGAAGTGATCTGGCTACAGAAAAGATAGACTACATTTTGTTATTTATATTAACATAAAGGTGAAGTAACATTATTGTTCTGTTCATTATTTTCCTCATCAGGAAGCTACCGACTGAAGGGAACAACCATCTGCACAGTATTACTTGTCCATCTCAAGGCTGTTTGTATAAGCAAGGACAAAAATCTCATATCATTTCAAAAGGTGAAACTCAGCAAAAACTTTGGTACTTTTCTGATGTTACCAATGTGAATTATTATTGAGTATATATTTCTCTTGAAGTATCAGTTTATCAACAAGACACTTGATATTACATGCCCTAAAATTCAGGTATGACATGAAAAAGAATGCATTCTCCATTGGAATTAACATGAAAAACATGATATCTAATGAACATAGAGCTGGGAATGTTGCTGTTGAGAGAAATTACAATCCTACTTTATAAGAGACCATACATTCTATTATACATATACAACAATAGCTCATTTGAGTACACTTAAATGTATTTAATGTATTTATATTTCTAGCTATGCAATTGCAAGTGATGTTCTGAAAATGTAACAACGGGACTGTTTTAGCAGTAAAAAGTTTAATTTAATATTTTTAAATCTTTCCTCTAAATCATGGACAAGAAAGAATGACAACACAACACACATTTCTAATGAAGCTTTGGAAGAACAGCTCGCCACTTGCATTTTCTTTGGGCACAGTATGTAAGCTCTTTTGAAATGACATTATTTCTTCATGTTATTGTGTTTGCTCATTGACTCTTTTTTTATTTATTTGCAGGTAATGTCCCAGTGATTAATTCATGTCATAAACAGGAAGAAAACAAAACATTAAAGTTGCTCCTTTCCCTTGAGATGGGTACTCAAAAATTAAAAAAATACAAAACTGTGAATTCACCCAGGTCATGCTTTTTTTTATAATTTAACTGGCTATATCAGTTCTTTCCCTGCCCTAAAGGAAACATCTGTCAGAAAACCAGCTGAACTAATAAACACCCTAATGTGCTAGAAAAGACTTTGCCTTGATTTGTTCAAAATATAATAGAGGAACACAAAAGACCGTCTCAGGAATGCAGCTAATCACATTAGTAGGCGTTTGTAAAGAAGAAAGACACATACAAAATTATCTGTTCCTAACAACTTCCTCTGTGTCATGGAGTACGGCACAGGTGGCAGGGGCCATATTTTAAAACTGAACCTCAAAGCGAAGAAAGATGAGAACACGCAAGGCAAGGCAGGTTGACATGGTAAGGTTTCCTTTATAGACACAAAGACAAGAAAGCACTTTCACCTCACCTACTAGTATTTGTGAAAACAAATTGAGCATACTTGGATATTTATGCAAATGTAAATTTAAATTTGCACCTATAATTCATAAATGTGCACAGTACTAGTGATGAAAGTGAAATATCATTACCTGTTTAATGAGAATGCTCATTTCTCTTTGAAGGACCTTAAATTGTTATGTAAATGTTGTGCATCTGTATATGTTTTTCAAGCATTTTTTTTACAAAATGGTTATGAAAATAGCAAATTTTGAATACATTAAAATATATGACCTAGTTATGTACATATCCACCCCCCCCCTTGTTTTTAACATCTGTTCAGGCCTTAATCTCTGGCTAGGGATAAAACACTATGTTTGCATGTTTTACATGGAAGAAGAGAGAATCACATCATGCCCATTGGAAGGCCTATCTGGTCACCTTCAGTGTGAGGGTCAAGTTGTGAATTCCCCAGGAAGTAACAGCGAATCAGACAACTTAATAATGCACTAGGGAGGAAATCACTTAATATTCATGTTGACAGAGGGGAGCAGAGATTAATCACGAGAACTCTGGACTCAGGGAGGACTCAAGACAACCTAGGTTTGAGCTCCAGGAATGCTGATTGCTTTAAGGCTGTTCACAGAAATCCTTTGATGAAATGCTAAGGTTTACTGCAAATTGGCAGTGGGTGACAAATGGGGGCCCTTCCATCCTTTAACTTCAGATTAATCATATTGTCCTGTTGATCTTTGTTTTCTGTAATGTGCTGCCTGCAACCTCACTCCCGCTCCCTAGTATGGAAAGGCAATCTTGTCACTGAATTTTAAACAACAGTAGAGACCATTTCTTCTCTTTTCTGCTTCACTCCACAGGTGACTTCAAAAGGAATGTGCTTTTTCCACTTAGTGAATACTGTGCCCTGACTATTCTGCTCATTTCTTCTGAGGAACCATACCTTAGAAAAATAACAGCCAGTGTTTACTTGGTATTCAGAGCACTGAGGTAAAAGCATAAACCTGTTAAATACTATTTTTAATGATAGTGATTAGATGCAATTATATTTCTTTTCCCTTGAGCAATTTATTAGCCCTGTTTGGATTAAATACTTGCTTGCCATAATTTTAAAGGGCAATTGTTATCATATTTATTAAGTATTTCCTTCAATTGTATCAGAACCAGTGAAATAATCATAAACATAAGAAATTCTTAGCATTCATTTACTAATCATGCTTTTTAAATGATTTCCTTTTAACTTTTGCTAATCATGCTATTCAACAGAGGGAAGATGGTTTGACAATTCCATGTAAACATAGTGACCTCTGTTTTGATTTGTTTATAGTATATAAATATAAATGCAACCCTGAGTTGAATTAAAAACAGGATAATTTGTGGGGAAATACTCAAATTACATGAACTTTCAGGGTCAGTAAGTTTTCTAATTGTTGGATAATAAACACAAAATATATTCAATTCAGAAATTTAAGTATAACTGTGCAAAATGTTATAAAGTATAAAACTGGAAGAAAAATCTGGTTTATCTGTTAAGAAATTATCAAAATTAAGTGACCCATAGAGTCCTGGAGTTATCCAAAGTTAAGAACAGGAAAACAATATCACTGCTAGGATGATTAAAACAGACTTCTCTGTATGCTCTACAATGTGAGCTATATCGGTTTAACTAGAGTATAGAATTAGGAAGAGTCACAGAACATGCTTTAAAAGTTAGAATTATGTCTCTGGGATCTTAATAAGGGGCTCACTCGTTTTACAAGACGGTTCCTAGTCAAACCGGACTCTAAATACCGTGGGTTTGCCTTCATCTCTGCCTTGTATACCCTGAGCTACACTGCCCTGACTTCATCCTGGGCACACTCGAAGCTCCCCTCCTGCGCCGCAGTGTTTACTCCCCTGACGCAGCACATTCTCTGAGAAACTTCTCAAAATAACAAGCAAACATGAGTGCTTCTGGTTTGTTCCTACCTCCTCTTGCCTGTTTGTTGTTCTTAATTGCTAGCACTGCTGCTGTTTATGGGAAATAAAAGCTCCTAGTAGCCAGTTCTGCTTCCGTTCTGCAGGGATTCTGCTCCAATTTAGTATTCTTTTAGGCAGTAAGCAGAACAGACTGTACCGTTTCTGTGGCTTTTTTTTTTATCTGCCTGCCTCTGCTTGAAATGCTGGTATTAAAGGTGTGCATCACCAACACCTGACTCTACCCTTAATCCTTTGAAACCTATAAAACAGTTATGGATTTACACACTCCAAAGTCTTTTATTGAAAGTTATCCCTAGTAATTCTTCCAAATATGTATGTAAAATAAAAAGACTCTCAAAAAATAAAATTAGAATTAAGATTATGTGGCAATTTAAAAGACTATGTGAGCAATTACAATCCCACATGAAGTACGATATAAAGCACCAAGTTCATTTATCCACATTTTCAAAAACTACTTTGGTATATAAGAAGCATCAGGGAGAAAGTACAGACAGCAAAGAGGCCCTCACATATAGGATGTGAGAACAGTGGGTAGATTTATTATCTTTGGAAGGTATATGCTGGTATCCTTGAAATGATATTTTATGTACATTCTCTTCCACAGGTGCACATACTTAAAAGAAAAAAAAACACTTTTTTTACAATGGCATAGAAAGACCCTATAAAGGGCACAGTGACCAAAGCGGATCACAGAAAAATGAAACATGCACCACCCAGCCCAAATTTCACCCCAAATTTCTACTATCAGAAGTCTGCACAATGGCTCTGCTTATTACACCACCACACATTGCAAAGATGTGGAAGAATAGATGGTACAATCCATTTTGTTCTCCATTTCTGAGTTCTGTCCATTAGCAAAATTAATCTAGTTGCAAAAATCGAAACAAAATCTATCCCTGGCTATAGTTTTACCTAAACGCATGAAACATTCATTATTTGATAATCATAAGAAATATTTATATGAAAATTCTTATTCTGAGTTCAGAGATGAATTTTTACTGTTCTGCCAAGAAGCAAAAAGGATGCATGAAGTTCCAGGTCAAAAATCTGCATGAAGATGGAACTGGAGATGGCACTCTTCTGCCACCTCTTGAGGAGCCTTAGAGCAAATGACAAGTTAGAAGAGGTGTGAAGATCAATAGCTCCCTATGTAATATTAACAAAATATGACAAACTGAGTGATTTAAATGCCTGAAATAGATTGAGGTTCTGAAGACCACTGTTCCAGACCCAAGCATCTGACAGAGATGGCTTCTACCAGGAATATGGGGAAAATCTTCCTTGTCGCTTTCTCCTAGCTTCTGACAGGTGGCTGACACTCTGGCTTGTAGGTGAAGTGTTTCAAATTCTGCTTCATCTTCCTATGGAAACTCCCTACATCTTTGGCTCTGTGCCCATATTCCTCCGTTTTATAAAGGTGTCAGTAATACTGGATTTTGTGTCTATCCAAATTTCTTTTTTTTAGCTTCATTATTTCTAAAAATACTTCCTCCAATTTCCTTAACAAGATTTCATTCTAAATATCAGAAGATTAGGATTTCAGAAACCCCTACAGTCTTCAGAGAAAACCATGTCCTATGGAAGCCCTGGAGACCTCCTGAAGGCAATGTTCTGTCTACTCAAAAACCATAAAAAGTCCAATAAAAGAACAAGCAATTTGTGTGTGCTATCTGAACACTAAAGTGCCAGTATATCTGAAAAGAATGCTTCTAACAAAAGAGAGGTTCAGTGCATAGTTACCAGACTGAGATAAAGAAAGCCATTCCATCTTACACCAGTAGACTTGTTGACATAGACTTTGGTTCATGTTGTTTATACTCATAATTGAAGTATGAGAAATTACTGAATTCAAAACAAAGGATTCCATCAGAGCATTATTCTCTCCGTATCCTTTTTATTTTCCTATAGAGTTAGGTGTTTTTGTAAAGTTTCTACCTACTGACCCTTATTCAACTTTTACTTCTGTGTTGTGTGTATCAACTTGAGGAACTGGACATGTGGCTCAGCAGTTAAGAGCACTTGATACTATCGCACAGGACAAAGGACTGGTTCCTAGCACTCATGTGATGACTCACACACATTCCATACTGCATGCAGTTCAAGGAATCTGAAATCATTTCGGGTCTTGTGGTACACACGAACACATGTAGGCAAAGTACTAATACACATTAAATAAAGAAATCTAAATATGTTTTAAAATATTTAAAACAAATCTAAACAAAATCAAGGCTATGATGACCAAATCAACTTCTTTGGAAAATGATCTTCATTCTCTTATACTTCTCATTCCATGTTCATAGAGAGCTCAGCCCACCTCCTTGTTTTCTTTACTATTTGTCTCTTATACCTATTACATTATGTTTGTTTTTTATAACTTACCATTGGTAAACAATTTAATATCACACACTAAGTTATAAGTGCCACCTTTTTACTCAGAGATTACAACTATTAGTATATAGATATTTCTATATAGAACAAGACAGTAAATATTTTATATTTTGTGAACCATAAAAAAATCTATGATAGTTACCAAATTCTGTTTTTGTTGTCTAAATGGACCAGGTGGTAATCATGAATATATATATAGAACACACACACAACACTAAATAAATAAACAAACAAAAATAAATGTTTCGAAAAGATCATATCACTTTACCAAACAGTAGCTCATGGAGTCCACTGTGCTTCCCCTTTCCTTTCCTACACATCCTCTAAGTGTGGGTTGTACAATACGCAGTGCCACTGCCTGTGAATTTCACTGAATTTAATAGTCACAAAAGCATTAGCGTCTTCATTCACATATTCTCTTCCTAATTCTGCGTTCTCTCCTGCTGTTTGGATGCCATTCTCCCGCCCCTGCAAATGACTAACTAATGTGCCTGAATTATACTTTGTAGACATATTTCCCCTTAGGAGAAGTATTACTGCTGACTCTTAAATGACTGTTGGTAAGATATTTCAGAAATTAACAATAGAAAAAAAGATTATGCCTAATTCTATGCAATGCTCATGTATACAAAGATTATTCTTAGTGGGTGATCGTTTAAATCTCCTTTTAAAAGAACCCAAATAAAATGGCTTTCATCACTTTCCTTGGAATATGATAGCACCACAGAAGGAAACTTCTCAGCAAAAGCTGTCTTCATTTCACTCTGTTTCTAACACATGAGATTTACAGCTTTCCTTCATCAGGAAAATATTTTTCTCATATCAAATTATGGTTCACAGCCTTCACAGAAATATTAACCGAAGAGCCTGTGCATTTTCAGTGTAAAGAGAGAAATGGCATTCCAAGGAAATCATCATCCTTTAGCTACAACTTCATAGCAACAACAATGGCAAAGCCAGTGCATCATGGATCTTGTAAGCATGTGCTTCTAATTGTTTTGAGAACTAAAATGCACAAAGAATCTAACATGAATGCTTCACAAAGAGCAATAAAAAGAATTAAAATGTTTTGACATCTTTGGAGTTGGAGTTGGAGATTGTATATGGAGTAGGCTATACAATAAATGAAAAAAATTGAAATTCATGATTTTTTAAAAATGCATTAATTCTTATCAGTGAGAGAAACAACCAATTGACTCTATACAGACACACACACACACACACACACACACACATTAATCATATCTTCTTTACAAACAGATAATCTGATAAATTTCAAGGAAATATGATCTAATACACAACAGTTCATTTCCAGGATAGCCCCTATTAACAAAGGCCATGCCATCCCTACCTGTCACCCTGCTATTCTCTGAGGACAGAGATGCTGCAGAGAAGGCCATCTCTACCTCAGCAGCTAGAAAAGAGCAAGCTTATCACTGGGTCTATGTCAGGAGTGGTGCAGGCCTTCTCTTACATGTTACCCTGCTTACTGTTATTCACACAAGAACCTATGATGTTTTCTCCAATTTTGTTGGCCTCCAATCCTTTTAACCAAAAACAGTTTATTTTAAAGACATAAAAACTAATCCTTTTAAATTCATTATGCATGTTTAAAATACTTTATTTTATTTCTCCAAGTTATTTTTTGTCTTAAACACTGTTAGATAAAGACGAGAATGGAAATACTAATGACAAACAGATATTGGAGGTAGAGTATTCATATAAATGATTTTCAACTACCTAGACACTCTACCTTACAAGAAGACCAGTTATTAAAGTTAAATTATAAATTCTGTGTGTTTGAAGACTCCTCATTTTGATTAGGGATTTTACAAAATGTGTGGCGATGTTGAATATTCCAATACTTCCATACATTAAAGCACAGTTTATGATTTATTTGGAAAGATTGCTAAGACCTAAACAGAAATGCAAGCTTTTTTCTGCTTGTCATGATGTATACACATGTTCATTGCAGAGAAGAAAGGTGTACCTGATTTTCCTTAAAGAGACAGGTAAATCAAATAAAATATTAATAAATTTCTAACTCAAACATGGGTAGTAAATCTTAAAATTAAGGGAAATAACCAGATAGCCATTTCTTCATTTCACTTGGATAAAAATAGATGGATATTGGGATGAATGTAGTATATTTACTTATAATTTCCAATATAAAATGTTAAACAATTCCATTACACATTCTTTAGAGTATCTGGCTGTATTCTCAAAATAATAAATAAATGTGTTTTTTAAATTTTTTATTAAAAACTTCCACCTCCTCCCCTCCTCCCATTTCCCCCCTCCCCCAACTTCCCCTCTCCCTCCCTCTCCAGTCCAAAGAGCAGTCAGGGTTCCCTGCCCTG
>LOEQ01001810.1:899483-919825 GCA_001685075.1 Bramus lutescens
GTATAGGTATCAGCTCTTCTTGAAAGTTCTGATAAAATTCTGCATTAAAACCATGAGGTCCTGGACTTTTTTTTGTTTGGGAGTTTTTTTTTTTAATTGCAGCTTCTATTTCCTCACGACTTATAGGTCTTTTTAAATTGTTCACCTGGTCTTCATTCAATTTTGGTAAATGGTACTCATCTAAAAACAAGTCCATTTCTTTTACATTTTCCAACTTTGTGGTATATAAGCTTTTGTAGTAAGACCTTTTATCTACTGAAATACTTTTCCCAGGTCTATCCAATAGCTATTGCTTTTTGTATCTTCAAACAAGGGAAAAAGGAAATTAGACTCCAAGGATAAATAAAAATTTAAAAATCATGTACCATATTACTATAAATTCCAAAATAATCCAGCATTTTATCAGATACCATTTTCTGTCTACGTTTAACTCATATAATACTTACGGTTTTTTACTTGATGTTCCTATTTTCTATTTCACAATTTCCCCCTCTTTTCTTTTGCCTCCCTATTTTCTCTGCTCTTTCTTCTTTCTTTGACAAGTTCATGCTATGTGACCTGGCATGGTTTAGAACTTGCTAGGTAGCTCAAGTTGGACTTAATCTTGACTTAAACTTCCTTCTCTGTCAGGAGACATGGATGCTGGCAGGCTTCCCATCACCTAGTAGGTGACAAGACACTCATGAATGAATGAACAGTAGCTGGACTCAAGGTGTTGTTAATTACAACAACAACAAAAAGAAAATGTGAAGTTGGGTTGAGATAAGATGAGGGTATTGGAGAATCATAAGAAAATAATGGTAGATATAATCAAAATATGTTGTATAAATGTACAAAAATTTTCAAGGAAAAATTAAAATGCTGTTAGGAAACTAGATATGCTTAGAGCTTTTCAATTTTTTAAATGAATTTAAAAAAAATTTTCTTGAACACACAGCAATGTATGTAAATGCAGTCTATCATTAACTATCCATCATTTGACTGGAGGTATAAGTCAGTGGTAGAGTGTATGCTTAGTGTAAATGAGGACTTAGGTTCATTTCCCAGCACACAAATCCAAATCACTAGAATATCTATCATCAACATTTGACCGCTAATATATGCATCTATCTTTGTTTTCTATATGCCTTGTAATTATATATGTAGTCCTGGTTGGGTAATGCTTGAGTTCAAACATAAAGTGTATCATTGCCATGGCAACTGTCAAGAAAGACTGCTCAGACCACTTAAGTGTGGGTGACCACATAAGAGTTTGTATTTGTTTTGATGTGGTAAAGTTTAACTTCCGTTAGAGGAATCTGAGAAAGACTCAGAAGCAAATCAAATTAAAGCCCAAGTAAAACATCTAATTTTCCTCTAGGACATACAGTGTTAAGATGCTGCTAACTGGGTCTTCACAGAAATTATATTTCCTTCTAGTAAGATATAAGATATAAATAAAATAAGAATTCAGAGAGCCAGAGAAACTTGAGAGACATACAGAGTATTCATAGACTATGTGTAATTCTGTTGGGTATGAGATTCAGACCCCAAATATAACGATTATCACCTGCTTGAAGATAGATTCTTTACTGTGACTGAGCACAGTATAACTCCAGGAGTCACGTTCAATTGTGGGCCATGCTTCCTCCAATCATAGTACAGTCCATAAATAACCCTTTGCTATGCTCAATCTGCATGATCAAATCTACCAGCTCCTACTTATGTCTCCCTTCAGCTTTCTACTGTCATCTGTCACTATTTCCCTTACTCTGTATACAACTTTTATCCATCCTTTAGAGTGTGTGCATGCCTATCAGTATCACCTTCAAATATTTCATTTTGTTTATTATTTACCAATCTCATAATTACACAAATTAATCCCGCAATAATGAATGATATCCACCTTTTTACATAAACTTATTTTACTACATTTTATGTTGAAAATAAAAGGTAAGGATTCGTCTTGCGAATGGAACAGTATTTTTCCTCGGGAGCATAACGAGAATAGTCAATTAAGTTCCAAAAAGTGTGCTCGGTTTAGTGTCATTACATACATCCCAAAGGGACACCGATTGCATTGGCAGAAAACCCTAGAGCCAGATATTGAAAACACAATATTGGGGACAGTGAAAGAGAGGAGGCAACAAATTTCAATATCCACAGGCTTCCACAGATGTAGATATCTGAACTGAGAGCTGACCAACAAAATCTGGATAATAGACAAAAAGTACAACCAAATATAGCTTTTGCCGGGGACACAATATGCCAAAAGAATGCATCATTTGTAAGATTGGGTTCAATGTATAAAGAAAACTGAAGTCCATGTCATTACCTTGGTGTTACTTTTGATAAACACCAGAACAATGAAATGTTACACAGGGTATGGAGAGTTTGTATCTATACCTGAAAAAATAAACTGAATTTGAGGATTTCACTGATGTCAATAGACATGACATGCCTAAGTTTGAATAAGTTTCATAGAGCAACACAGAATTTTCCTTACTGATGAATAATCTAAGTGACCAGTTTAATACCAATATTAAGTATTTTAATTGGGTTGTTTATTTTAAAGACAGGGTCTCACTATGTAATATTGCTTGACTTGGAACCCCCAATGTAGACCAGGCTGGCCCCTAAGCCACAGAGTGCTGGGATTCAAGGTGTGTGCCATCACTACCAGGTTTTTTCAAGGATATTAAAAATAGATTTACCAGCTGAAACAATAAAGGATAAAGCATAGATTTCTGTATAAATACATATTCTTTGGTAAAGAATTCCCAGGCTGCTGAAAGGTACTTAAGTAAGTGGAAAAATTCAAGAGAGAAAATGAGGCACATTTCACCTTTTAAGAGAGTCTCAGTTCTCATTAAGGAATTTCTCCTTTGAAAAGTCTTTCCTTCAATCAGCCTAACTTGACAGAGAGTGGGAACAAAACTTGGAACAAAGGATGACAGGAGCTACTAATGACTGTTTTGCTTTAACCAAACATTTTATGTATACGACAAAGAATTTACAACTCGAATTAGTGCTATCTGCTTATAGGTATGACATGGTGAGAAAACTTAACTCTGAAAACATTCCCTGAACAAGAGGTCGTACTTTATTGCCTGGTCGCGGTCTCTCCCAGTGATGGAAGCTTCAATTTCTTTCTTTTTTTTTTTCTTGAAAACACAATGCTCTCATACAATCCATCCCAACCGCAGTTTTTGCTCCTTCCTCTTCTCCCAGCCACCCCCTCCCACTTCCCCACTTCCCTTCGACTCCAGATCAGCTTTCCCTGTTTCCCTTCAGAAAAGAGCAGGTTTCCAAGAGACAACAACCAAACATGACACAAACCCAAAGAAAACATGCAGTAGGTCAAGGAAAAAGCCCGCATGTCAAGACTCAACAAGGAACCAACTGGAGAAAAAGAGTACAAAGGGCACAAAAGGGAAAAACCCCTATCCTACTGTTAGGAGACCCACACAACCACCAGGCTAACAGCCGTAACACGTATGGAAAGGACCTGGTGCAAACACTTGCAGACCCAGTGATTGTTGCTTTAGTCTCTGTGAGTACATGCGAGCACTGTTTAGTTGGTTTAGTGGGCCATGTTCTTCTGGCATCCTCCATTAAAAAAAAAAATTACTGAACTGATTCCTACTCATTAATGGTGCCTTGTCCAGTTACCGCCAGAGAGACTTTCCTCCCGCAGCTGATGGGGGCGGGTGTGGAGACCCACAGCCACATACTATGCAGAGAGTCTAAACTGGAGGTCTCCTTTGGGTCTCCCCCCTCTGAGCTCAGGAAACCCTGCAAAGGAGGGGGGAAGAAAGATGGGGAGGGGCTATAGAATAAAGAACGTTTATTAAGTAGCTTATATAGTCACAGATTCGTAGAGACAAATACTGGGTATTCTCTGTTTAGCTATGAGAGAGTAGCAATCTCAACATACTCAAGTGGCAGTGCGCATTTTCCTTTGATTCTCCCAGCATTTCCATGATAAAAGGTTCTTGTGGGATACTCGTGTTAGTTTCTTTATTTACAGTGTATTTCTGGACATGTGGTCAGATAGGATGCTTTGATCTTGTCCTAATATATGTATGTTTGAGTAGGTATTTTCCTTCTCCTTTAATGTGTGTGCTGAACATGTACAAAGTAAATATTATTATACTAATTCTCTGACTTTAATGGGTGTGACAGATCAAAAAGAAAAGCATGAAAAGGTAGTATAAACCACAGCTAAATTAATAATTATCTTTTGATGGGATTTAAGGATTCAGACAAAAAAGATATTATTGGAGGCAAAATTAAATTTGAAATCCTTTGCCAGTGTTTAGACAAGATTAGTAACTTCAAAGCTTAAGTGAATTTTTATATTTTTGTTATGTCTTTCCAATAACTAAATATGTTGCTTTTTTACAATATTCTGTAAGTAGAAATATAACTATTGTAATTAGAATTGTATGTTTATATGATTTTGGCAATTTGAAGAAAAAGTCAGCCTCAAAATTTAAAATAATTTATTATAGAATAGATAGTTGCAAGGTATGATAAAAATCTTCATTTAAATAGTACTATAATACAATTCAAACTTTAAAGTATAGTCAGATGTTATAACATTAAGATCTTGAAAAAGATAAATGACATAGTAAATGGTTCAAGGTTGAAAACATTTATTTGATATGGAAATTAATATAAATACAAAGCACAGTGATACAGTTGGAAATAATTTGTCATCAATCCAATAATATGAGATAAAAAGACCATTCCAATATTTGAAAAGTATTTAGGAGAGTTTGATTGGACACTAAGACACTTAGCAATGTGCTGCTGTGGTTGAAAGTTAAGATTCACCTCGAGAAAAAATTATGCGTAACAATGAATAAGAAAATTCATATACATCTCTATAAGAAAGTTTACCACAAAGTTTCTAATGTTATGTTTGAAAATGCCTTTAATAAAAAAAAACTATTCTAAAACAGTGAGTTTCACATCTGGCCTAGATACTGTTTTATATATATGTGGAATAGTTCATGATGAACATACAAAAAAGATGGGTTTTCTAACATACAGCCTAATCAAAAACCCACACATAAGTGTAACACATTCTGTTAAGTGTAGTATTTAGCAAAAAAGGAAATAATTTAATAGTTAAAATACCGTGACACTGTGAGCTCAACACAATGAGAATTCTGCTCCTGATGCTGTTTCATTTGAGTCTTTTGTTAATAGTATTCATATTGCTAACCCATTTTGAATATTATTCACAAAAGTGTCATAGATTTGAAGATTTGTGGTATTCTTATAAAATATAGAGCTAACTATTTTAACCATGTGGAAAGCTTCTTTAAAAATCTCCAGGTGAAGTTCTCCTTAACATCCAGGTCTAGCGGCATCATCAATCACAAATCAGATCTGGAAAGCGGTAGTATTCTTAGAGAAAGCATATTTCTACTGTTTTGAAATGTTTCCATGGATATGGGTCACAATCATTTCTCAATATTTATGGAATGGTGCTTCAGTCTGCTGTAAATTCAGAGCACATGCTCACCAGTGACAAGTACCAGAAGAATGCCATTCAGTTTATGAACTGTTAATAAGTCCATAAACCGATTGCGTTTTAGCCAAAACTCTGTTACTACTGGCATTGGCTGACATTCCAATTTGGATTTCTTCTTGAGTATGAGTCTCTTTTAAAGTAATAGCTCTGCACTTTTATTCAAAGTGTTGTATCGGATTTCATTTATGGAGCACAATCTTAGGGTGTAAAAAGGTAAAGTCATGCCTGCCATTGCTTCTTTGTTGAGGGCAAAAAAAGTGCTCACCATTTCAGGGTTAGTTAGTGCTTATTTCTAAAACTTTGGCAGTCACACAAAGAATGGCTCTTGTGTTATCTTATTAAATATTGTTCTCTTGGTTCTTTGATAACAGATGCTAAATTGGATAGTCGAAGACTTATGGCATGTGATGTCATGTTGTGGAAATTATATCTGCATCTAGAATATTCTGTTCTTTACAAGTAGATACAACATATCAGATGATGCCTGTGAAATTCTAAATTAAAGAATATTGTGCACATGAAATATATTTTTTATTACTGCACTGCAATTGATGCTTTGCAGATGCAGTTTTTCTCTACAAAATTTTTATATACAAAGTATCTTTGGCTATAATCACTCAACATGTTCATCAAATATTTGCTATTTTAAATAAACGCATGAAATTTCATGCAAAGATATTTACGATATGACTTTTTCTGTCAAGGGTCTTGAAGATGTCATACAAGGAAAATCTACTAACTATAAACACCAGCAACCTTTAAATGTCTAAATAAAATGATTTCAAAACTTAGGTTTTGAAATCTTCCAGAAAAATGAATAACTACTGTGCCCGAAATGAAGACACATTATTTGGAGTCTGAGAAGTGGAGGCCCAATAGTTAGATGGAGAATTTGGGTGCTGGGGAGCAGTCCTCAGAATGAGGAGCACATTTGCTATTTAATTATTTATATAGGATCCGTGATCTCCAAAGAGCATCCAGGCAGATATTTGCCTGCTGTCAACTGAAGATATGATTGTACCTCTTGGATCAATGGAGTCTATTCTGACAACATTCAGTCCGTGTGGGAAATGATGTCTCATTGGTCAGTTACCAATTGGTGGGATTTTTAAGTTTCCTGGCCAGTGTTGATTTTTTCCTTTTGTCCACTGAACATGAATTAGACCATTGTTTCTCAGAAGGGAGCATAGCATATGTGAGAACAAAGGGAATAGACGTATCGGGGATATTACTGGGAAGAGAGCGGGGCATCTGCCAGGAGATGAATGATAAAATCCCTTATAGATCACATGCTGTGCCAACTGCAATGAAGAACACCCAGCAGTGAAAGCTTATTCGTAACCTTCCCCAATCATAAGAAAGCAATAGACAAAACTTAAAGGGACCTTTAGTTTCCTCATTACTGGAATTTCCAGAACATACTTACAATACGAATGATCAGGTCTGTGAAGTGAGGCCTGCTTGAGGAGTATTAATGTAAGCAGAAAGCACATAACTCTAAGAATGTATTTGATGTAAATCCCAAGGGCTCCTTATGCATGTTATCAGTCTTGTCACACATTTCTTGCTAAAATGTAGGGCTTTCTGTATTTAGTCAAGAACTGGAATTCCTGTAATTATTGCCAGAGTGGATACCATTAAATAGAATACAGTTTCTCCAGGGAATAGAACAAGACTGACATTTCTAAACTGAGGAATGTTATTTTAACAAGGCATCATGCGACAAAAGCCTTCTACTTATCAGCTATAATGATATTGGCTGTTTTTTTGAGTAAATAATTGTAGGTAAGTTGACCGTTTCTGCAATTTAATAAATGTGTATTCTAGAGGAAGGGTCTTAATATGTGTGTCTAGGTTTTTGTAAGAGGATCATTGTTATTTGTCATAATCTTATTTATGGTCAGATTCATAGACACCCAGGTTACACAGGTCACAGTACTAGATAATATTGACTCAGTTGAAGACTCCTTAGTACATTCTACAACTCAGAGGCAAATTGGTACTTTTTTTTTTTTCCAAGACAGGGGTTCTTTGTATAACCTTGGCTGTCCTGGAACTCAATCTGTGAATCTCTCTGGTCTTTAACTCAGACATTAGCCTGGCTCTGCCTGAATGCTGGAATTACAGGCATATGCCACCACCCAGCAATTTTCACACTTTTTATAAATAAAACAGATCCCTTTCCCCAAACAGATGGCTCGAAATATACTTTATGTACATCATCAGTTTGAAGAGTGAGTCTAATCTAAATACACACACACATGCATATACATGTGTGTACACACACACACACATGCACACACAACAAAAAACTAAGGCCACCTGGGAGACAGTCAATCAGCACTTCTGCTCAGTTTCATTGATTTGATATAAATATCAATCTGAGCTAACAGCTAATTCCATATATTTTAATTTCAAATACTGCTGAGATTGCTTCACTAAATAAATATAATTATTAAGATTTGTTAAAAACCTTTTGTAAAACAAGTAAATATGTTCCCTTCAATCAAGTTTACCTCCTACGCCTTATACTTGGCAAATCTGTCTATAGCGGGAAAAGGTTCACTTAATTCAGTTCTTCCAGGGAACTGCAAGCACACTGATTTCATAAATCACCCAACTCCTTTAGGCATAAAAATTAGTCACAGACTAGTGCATTCATTTGGGAACATCAAGATGAAGAGAGTTTGTACTAAATTAACTGCATGAGATTATTCTAAAAGGAAGCACCCATTATACCTTTATACTTAAAGTAATCAAGATGTACCATGAGTTATGAGCTTCAGTTGCCACACCTAGAGATTATGAGTTTGTCATAGGGATTGCTGTAAATTCTATATATGTGTTGCTTTTTTTCTAGTTAGGATTAAGCGTATGTGGACATTCCTTGAAACCATCAAATGTTATGTGCATTTCAAAACTTAACATGAGTTGAGATGGGAATTGGCCTTTAAAGTTTCACTCTAGATTTCTTGAAAAAGGTTTCAATGTTTTTTCCCTTTCTCCAAATTTCGTGGGCCAAATCTCATACAATCCATTCTTTTTTCATTTTCATTTTTTTCCTCATCTTTATTTCCTAAATCCTCACCTTTGTTGACTGCCCTAATTGACTGTGAGTTAGCAGGCCAGAAGAGCTATTGGGGAGGGCCACTGACCACAATTATTTGTGAAACTGTCCCATAGAAAGTGAGAATCTTTTCATTTAAGCAAGATATTCTATTCAATATAAGTTTCATAAATGTATCAAGTTTTCGAATGCTGTAAAAATTTACTGTAAATAGAACAGAAGAGTATTTTTTCTCTGCATTGACATTTACAAAACGACAAAACAAAATAAGTTTAAATCCAACCGAAGATAAGTTTTCATTTTCTTCAACATGTTTGTTCAAATGTAACAGTTCAAAATATATGTAGATTGCTTGGGAAGGTCATTTAGTAGCTTTGAGAAAGAAGTGTTTTCTGAGGTTAGGGTTCATGGAAGCCAGAATGGCCTTACTCATCAAAGTGTTGGGCCCTTTTCCTGTTTAAATAGAGGTGCTTGGCGAGAAATGTGGTAATTAAGCCAGTTCACACTGAGGTGTGAACGACTGCAAGCTCTTTTACACACATTGAAAAGGGATGGCTGTATTTATTTTTCTAAGGGGGTCATTAAGCCAGCTTTAGGTAGAAGAATGTAAAGTACTATGTTAAAGTCACATTAAAGGCATTATATGATGGGAGTGAAAACACTTGGGGAAGTGATCTAGAAGAAATGAAGGTTAATTTTGAATGATTCCTTTGCAACTGTGTGCATATTTTGATTTTATCTCAAGTTCTTTATTATTTAAATTTGAAAGTTATAGTTGGTATTAAGTCTAAATTGCTATTTTCATTATTTTATAAGATAATAGCACTGAAAGGGAGTAGCTGGTCTTGTTAGTAGGCTGGTAGAATACGCACTGATTAGATATTTGGCAATTTTTAAAAATGCGCTAATGTTTTTCATCACGTTTTTTCTGGCAAAAAGGTACCTCGGAATTCTTAGACTTTAGTTTGCTAAGAGGGCCTGCATGAAAAGCGGGTATCTGCATAAAATCAAGACCCTGAAGTGCAGGTAATCCCATTTTCTAGGGTCAAATGTACTTCTCGCAGGAAAAAAATGAAGTTACCTTTCAGTAGCAGGGATTCAGAACTGTTATTCAGAAATAACATAAACTCTTATTTTTAAATGAAATTGTATGTCTAGCCTAAACTTTATGTCATTTGCTCTCATAAAAACTTTGTCTAAACACATAGTATTTTTTTCAGTATATTAGGGATTAAGAACTCAAAACGTGAGATTTTCAATAGCCCACTATTTTTACCAAAGTGACATTAAACATTACTCAAAGATGCAGCTCAGCGATGATCCCAGGTTGCTGTCATTTTGAAAAGTAAAGCTTTAAGTTTATGATTTAATTTTACTGAAGCAAAATAGGCTATGTTTATGAAATTTTATATTCATGAATACTGATGTACTTATATGTTCATAGAGACAGTGCCTTTGGATTCATTGGTGAGGTGTGACGAGTATCCATAGTGGCGAGGGAAAAAGACACTGGTGGTAATAGATTAGCTTCATTTCATTTCTGTTTTTCCTTCCCTGACTTAGCTTACAGGGAATAGATGTGTGGACTGGGACCCTAATGATATGTTGTTTCTCCTGTGTAAGTGTCCATCATGTTCCGCAAACCAGGAAGTCTGGGTTGTAGGTGGACTGAATTTTACAGTCAGAATCAAAACAATCAATCAGTCTTGAAGACCTGGAGGTTCTATCTGGGCACACATTTGGAAAGAGAGCCTTATCCACTTACATATCTGCCCTCATGAACAACAGAGTGAAAGTCTAATTAAGATTCTCAAGTAGCCCTGAGTTTGAGATTATATGTCTTCAGAGTTGGGTTCAGATGCCTTCCTGGAATGAAAAGAACAAATTCAATAGTTTTCAACTCTTAGTTATTTGCTCTGATGGTTGAAGTCTTTCTTCTTCCACTAATGATCTATTTACTTCCTTTCTAATGGACAATCAATAAATGTCATGATGTGCATATTAATAGACTATAATCATAGTATTTTAATTTAAAATCAGGGATTTATTTGTATTTTCTGTGGTAAAGACCTAATCTTATTTTTTCTTTTCATTCTAGTTTATTCTCTCCTCTAATTCATCAAAACTCAATGAATCTAATGACAAAAAGCAAAGAAAACCAAATAGCATTGTACAATCATGATTTATACAACCTCCTTCAACAAACAGGGAAATGCTGGCTGGTGGTGGCTATAAAAACATAAGCAACATTTCATTGTAATTGGTATTGATGACTTAAAACTGCACACAGAGAGTGAAAACTAGAAAACAATGCATACTCGGGGAAGCTATTGCCTTTAGATTAATTACCTATATGATTTAGAATGTTGCAGAACAGCATATTGTACAAAGGCTCGAATTAACTCTTCACCATCGTTTCCCCCAGGAGAAAATGTTTCCATGATTCTTCATATGAAACACTCACAGCACTGCCCTACAAACTGAATATCAAGACTAAAAGCAACTATTAGCACTGTGTAGAATTTGTTACCATAAACATCAGAGAACTTGATGCTATTTAAAAGCTTTCATGCTCCTATCATTTTTCCTTTTGTGTGGATAATACGCTCTGTCCCACATATTGTGGGAAGAAAAGTGTTGACTAGAAAGTTACTAGCTTGAAGGATGTCGGGTAAAGACATTCTGAGTGATAATTTGAAAGGGAGACGAGAAATAATATGAATGAGAAAGCTCACCACATTGATTATTCTGTGTTGCAGTTCTGTATTTCATTTCTTTTAATAGTGTGGGACAATGAGATACTAAGCAAAATGATTTCTCAACAAGTTTTACAAATTTAGTTATGTGAGTTGAAAGGAGCAGCAATAGCTGTAAACGCTCTGAGATTCATGAGATCTCAGAAGAATAAAAGAAAGCACACAGCTAAACTATTAATTAATTTAAATCCACAACTTTTTTTTGCTAATAATAGGACCAGGCGAGATTAAAGTGAATAATGAATTGGTTAGCATGCTCTTGTTCACACATAGCCTTAACTCAGCACTCATAAATAACCTTGGATATGCACATGAACACACACACACACACACACACACACACAGTGTAAAACTTGGACATCAGCTATGAGCCTCTCTCATTGAAATGCAGTGATCCTTAAACGCTGACATCTTTCTCCATTGTCTGGTATTGGTGGTTTTGTATTAAATTATCAGTACTATTAGAACTTTGATGACAACACATAGAGGGAAACATCCTATAAACAAGGTATACATCTCATTTTATGTTTGCCACAACACAGCCTTCAGTGTGTTAAGTATTTGCACAGTAGCCTAGAAAAACTAAGTGATAAACATTTTAGCTCAAAAGGTAGATTAATGTTTTGTTTGTTTGTTTCTGTTGGTTTTTGTTTTCTTTTCTGAAAAATCACTCCCATACTCCTTCCCAACACTACTGAGGGACAGCAGAAATTATATTGCTTAGCATTATCAGGCTGTATTGTGCCACATAAAGTAACAATAATATTACTTGAAAGTATAATCAGCTTGCACAGAATTGAATGCTACTTCCCATCACTCTTTGCCTCTGATCAGCTAATGCCCATTTTAAGAGCCTCCAGCTGCTGATCTATAGAATGGGTAACATAGCATTTTATGCAAAGTTCATTATAAATGGGAAGGTCAGGGTAAGTTCTCTGTCAACAATACACGCCATTATCCCCCGTGTATAGCTTCGCAGAATGTTCAGATTAAGAGAGTTTTCTCTATTGGTACATGAGCAATCCTTCTGTTCCTCAGTGGAGACAACAGTGGAACAATTTTAGGATTTGCTGATTATCACGTGAATTAAGACTTTAGGGAGATAAGGAATACAGAGAGACAGGACTCAGATGGTCAATGAGTCGTGAGCTATGACATAATATTTTATGCGGTGTCCATTCATCTTCTGAATGTCACAGCAGGGAACTTGATGCTTCTCTTTGGAGCGGACCTCAGAGCAGCATCAGGCCAGGGCTTTTTTCCCTCCTATATGACATCTATGGAAATGTAGTGCAAGGCTCCCTTTGGCTAATGTCTTTTAGTTTCCTGATCCTTGACTCCCAAAGCACAGGCCGCAGCTTAAAAGGCGGAGAATTTTTGTAGGCTTTGTTGTCAGAAGAAAGAATCAAAAGCACAAATGTCCCTGTTCTTCTGAAACAACAACAAAAAAAAACTTATTCCCCTGGGGATGGCAGGCATATGAGAAATTAAGTCTAGACGGGAGAAGCAGGGAGAACTAGTAAAGAAAGCAACTGATAGGAATGAAAGGAAGAAGGAAGAGAAATAAGCAGAGAGGTAAATAGGGATGAAGGAAAAAAGGAAGGAAGGAAAGACGAGAGGAGGAGGAGGATGAAGGGAAGGAGAGAGGGAAGGTAAAAAGGAGAGAGGAGAATGTTTTATCTGGGTTTCTGACTTTAATTATTGTTCAAACTCCACAATATGACCTAGGTAAATTATTGATAGAGTTTTATGGAAAGTGCTTTCTAGCTGGACTTATGTGCATAATTGGCTCTATTCCCAATTTACTACTTCACTTTGGTGTTGAAGCATTGGCCAAAGAGGATTCTTGGCAACAATTCATTTCCTTTCTGACCTCTTCACCGTTGGGTTAACCGTAGCTGGAATGCCACAATGTCAAGTGTGTTCTGATTTGGTTCTTGGTGATGCTGGGAAGAGCAGTATTAGGATGCTACATTTGAGTTCATACAAATGAGTTCTTAATATGATTACATTTTGAAAAACTACTGTTCTCAGAGGAAAACAGTCAGGAGGTGCTATAATGTCATGTCTGTAAGCAGTTACATGAAATTAGAGTTTCCCTTTCTCGTGAGATGCTCCAAACTCACATAAGTCCCCTTTATGCAGAAGCATTAAAAAAGTAAGAGATGCATAATTTTCAAAACAGAAGCTCACTTGGTGAAAATTATTTCAACTTGCCACTTTAATATTGTTTTAATTCTGCAGTTTTATACAAAGTTAAACAATTAGAATATTAATAAAATTCTTTTTATTCATGAGGTTCTTGCCTTACATTATTTTCATATAAACATAAACATATTTCATATATTGTGAAGAACTTATAATTATTCCCAAGGTAATATCCATTTATGCACAAATTAACTTGATAATTAGCAATGACACAAAGAATCTTGGGGATTCTGTTGGGACATCATTTTGTGTGGAGAGATGGAAGAGAGTAATTGACCATTACCGAGTAACTAAGTCCCAGTTGAACGGAAATTTAATTTCTGTATAAAAGAGATAGGAGTAGGAAATCAGGTTAATTTTCCAAGGTGCATGAATTCCTTGTCATTATACCCCTTGCACATTCCAATAAAATATATAACTCCTTGGATTCTGCCTTGTCTTTTATGAATTCTGTCTCCCAAAGAGAAAGGGAGCCAAGTAAATACAGCTAGAAGGCAAGGGACTTAGCCATAAAACCTGATGAAGATTTCAATCAAAGGCAAGTCACAGATGGAGGCTGGCGAGAAAAAAATAACACTGTGGCCCAGGCGTTCCCCCTCCTCCACTGCATGGCAGGGTGGAACTTAAACAAAACGGACAGTGCAAATAGACCCACGAAAGCATGTTCTTTTGTAAATGGTCAAGATCTCTAGAGAGTAGTGTATTAAATTGAAGATATTATCTAGCTAAACCCCAAATCATAAAAGCATGAAATTAGTAATTGACTCAATTTGCCTCATTTATTAGTAGCTCAGACCTCTGCTTGAATTAATATTGCCCAATGGAATTTCAAGCAGCGGTGACATGGCATATCATGACAGAGATTAGCGCCTGCTTCTGTTACTGTATTACAAATACTCCACATCCTCCAGTTAGGTTAGCTCTAATCCAATATGCATGCTTTGGGCACTTTTATTGTCAATCATATGTGACACTAATTTCTTTCATAACATCATGTTCATTTTCGGCAATGTGGAGCCGTCCATTCTCCTTTAATGTGCCAAGGTCCTTCTAACTGCATGTTGTTTATTTGCTGGCTTTGGAGCTTACATATTATTTCCTATTGGATTCAATCATATAAAGTAAGTATATGTTTTGCACTTAACATTTTCAAGTGGTGATGGTTGGCATTTAATATGTATATGCATATATTTTAATTTAAATATTAAAGGTTAACCCAGTTTTTTAAAAAGCTAATTTTTTAGGAACACTGAAAGAATTATTTTTTCCTTTAAAACTGTTTAAAGTTGAGTTGAAATAATATTAATTTGTTTTCATGAACATCAGGCCTGTATGACAATGAATTAAAGGACATTTGGATGCTTTTTTCCTATTAGTAACTAAAAATATTGGTTTTAATAGAAATTATTCTTCATAGAAGTCAAACAAAGATTAGTTTGATAACTTCCCAGTGAGTTGACGTGAGTCTCCAGAGCAGAAACATAAATCTTGAAGGCTGTGATACCGTTTCAGAAGTTTAATCCCCAGCAATCAGTACAGAACACAGTACACATTCTGTAACCTGGACTTCATCATTTCCATCCCTGGCCAATGAATATGATTCGGGGAACAATCTGCATCTGTGTCTGGCCTCTGTATTATGTGGAACCAGCTTACTAGCAAGAATACAATGTCTGCTTCTTCTGTTACCATGTGATAAGAAAGCAAACAATGCCAAAATACAGAAAACACATGCACCATCACCATCTGAATAGGCTTCAAATGTGGATTATTGAGTCACTGACTTTACAAGAAAAGAATAGCTTCAAAATTTAAAAAGGTTTAAGCAAAACTCCAGCCAAAATGTGTATTACGAGAGGGGAAGTGATTGTAATGAATGTCCTTGCTGTAAGATATTTCCAGCAGAATTAATGACCACCCGGAGTTAATGGCCCTGGGACCACAGGCTCTTCCAGTTGATCATTAATCCTCAGGAAATACTGGCATCGTCTATGTTATTGTTGAAACTATATATAGCTAAGAGTTCTACTATGTTCTTTCATTGAAGTTTCAGTTATATCCCACCTGTTGAATTAAAGTTTAATATCTACTTATCCAATTCCTGTACAACATGAACTGTTCCTGGCAATAATTATCATACTGATTTTGTCACCAAATAGACAGAAGAGTTTCTGATTTCTAGGATAGATAGCGTTTTATTAGAAAATTTTCTAGCCACTAATTTCTGAAAGCATAAATTTTATTATTTTTAATGTATGCATTTATTACTATATTGCACATGTGCACATGTGTGTGTGTGTGTTTGTGTGTTTGGTATGGACGTGTGAGAGTGTGTACAACTGGACCTATGTTTGGAGGCAAGAGGATAATTTTGTGGACTGTTCTTTCCATTAATCTTTACCTGGAGGATATGGATCAAAATCAGGTTCCACAGCTGCATTCAAACTACTGTTGAAATATCCTTATCCCCTTACCAAACACACATTTTAAAGCCACTCAGAATAGAGTATATTTTAATTTATTTCTAATATTAAATATCATTTAAAATGTGAGTACTAACTAAAAGTCTAAAATTGGTGATTCTAATAAACTCGCCATAAAGGTGAAATGAAAGTTGCAGCATAAAGGTGTGTTTCTACACAAATCAAGACTAGTAACCGTATTCTGGGTTACAATGATTGCAACATTTATGTGTTATTTCAGTTCCCTAATGATATTCCTGAATTTATTGCTGGGTCTTATAAGAAATGAGTCCACCCAAAATTACAGACCTGAAGCAACTGGAAAGTTCTTGCCAAGTAGCTCAAGATTGGAAAGTAGAGTATAGAAGAGAGGGTGGGAGGAGGATGCCATCTAAAGGAAAACAACCATTTTCCCTTTGATGGTGTAAGGCTGAATCTCAGTCGACCAGTTTCACAGATGACAACTCATCCTATAATTCCTGTGAAATCCAAGAGCCTCTAGAACATGACAGGAATCTTAGAAAAGAATGAAGTCACAATCTGTGAGCTTTTCAGTTTTTTTTTTAAGTCTAGCTTAAAGAACCACAATTCTGGTTTAGACATGAACCTTTGCATATTCATGTTATATTAATTCATTTATTAGCTGATTTTCCATAACAGTACAATAGTATTTAAACATGAAAGGTAGAAGATTTTAAAAACTGATGCTACAACAATTGGGTAGGCACATATAAATGGACAAAGAATTAAGCTAGGTCTCTGTCTCATACCACATGCAACAGTGAACTGAGAATGGACCACAAGCCTCAGCAATTGAGTGGGAGATCCATAGTAGAAATGGTGGTGTTAATATTGAATGATTCTTGTTAAGAATTAAGAAATAGCATTCATGATAATAAGACCTAGGAAATGCAATTCATAAGATTAAAAGAGATGATTTGATTCTCAGAACATCTTCAAGAAGGTGAGAACACAGGCCATAGAACTGTAGTAACATCTTCACTACTCAGTTTGATTAATGACACATGTCTAATATATATATAATATAATATATACATAATATATAATATATATAAAATCCCAGTCATAAACAAGCAATTTCCCAATTAAAAGTGGGCCAAAGATCTGAATACACGTGCTTTAATGATTGCATGCATATGATTAAAAGGCACAAGAAAAAATCCTTAGTATTCTAGCCAGCATTATAGATAAACAGAACCACATGGAGATACTGCTTCACATCCATTAGGATGCTAGAATAAGATGCTATTGAGTATGGCAGTGCTCAGCACTGCCCGAGGCACAAGGGAAAAAAGTGAAGATAGATTAAAAATTGGAACATGACATTCACTACCAACTGGTTGTAAGAATATAAAATAAGAATGTAAATACAGACATAAAAAGTGGTAAGAATATAAGTTATAAAATGGTACTTCTACTTGAGAAACCAACCTGGTAATTTCTTGAAGATTGAACATAGCTTTAGTCTATAATTCAGCTGTATCACTTCAGGTATGCACATGTAAACACACAATGTCATACACAAATTATTGTAGCAAGATTCCTAAAAACAAAATTTTAAAAATGATCCTAACATCTATCAACTTAGTAATGGAATATGAGGCAATAAAAAAGAATGAAGTACTGATGAGTGCTCTGTCATGAATGCCCTCTAACGTGCTAAGTTAAAGAATCCAGTCTCAATACCATGACACAGGAATATATTTGTAAGAAATATTCAGGAAAGGCAACTCTTTCTCATTCCCTTCCCGCTCTCTCTATGTACACACACACACACACACACACACATACACACACACACACGAACACATGAACACACACCACAAGCAGATGGGGATCACCAAAGAAGAGGGAAGTAATGGGCATTAATGATTTCCTGAATTAGTATTGTGTGGATTTACCTCTATAAATGTGATTGAGAGGAGGAAAAGGGGAGAGAAAAAGGGACGGAAGAGACGAGAAAGGGATAAAAGAGAAAGAGATTAAAAAGAGAAAGATATATAAAATAAAACAAATGAGCACAGAAAACAAATAGCAATCAATGTTGTTTCTTACTAGTAATAGTAAGGCCATTTCCAATGACATAACTCACTCATATATAGAAAGGACAGGCTCTTTACTTTCCATTTATACTGAACATTTTTTTTCTATTGCTGGGATGTAACCCAGTGATACAATATGCCTGAGGTCCTAGGTTCAAAGAGTGTAGCAACAGGATATCCCTTTGTGTATCTTGGTAAGGTTGTGGCTGTGTGCTGTCTTAGCTCTTCTAGCCTAATTTTCTCTAGCATTTCCGGTTCCCCCATTTTGTTAAGGCAAAAAAAAAATCATGCTTCTTTTTCCATCTTCCTCCTAGCTACAAGAGCTTACAATTCATAGAGTACTTGATGCATGCTACATCATGATAGCCCTATTTCAAAAGATTTAGGGAATCTTGACTCCCATAGACGCTGTGGGTAAGCATGAGGGAGGCAGTTTAATTACATCATGTGATTACCTAGGCCAACAAAGTTTAACCTCCAGTGATTAAGAGGAGTCCCATGAACATCACGTCCACAACTTGGGAGACCAGAAAGCAGACAAGAATCACCAAGGAATAAAATTGTTCTTCCTTTGCAGTGACCTGGGTTATTTTTGGTGTAACTGATGACCTCGTCATGAATCCAGGAAATGTGAGACCAGATGTACATCATGTTAGCATTTTCAAGTACAACAGAGTCCTGCTTCAATTTGAGCTGTTGTATAGTGAATCTTCCCTGAATAAAAGAGAAATGCAGAGAGGGACTGTGAAGATCATTAGGAAATGAGGAGCTTGTGTGTGTGTGTGTGTGGTGGGGGTGTAGGTGGTTTATTTGTATGTAGGGATGTGGAGATGACAGGATAGTCTTGGGTGTTATTTCTCAGGCATGATTTTCCTCACCTGAAGTTTGTCAAATTGTCTAGAAAGGCTAGCCATTGAGTCACATTATTTTGCCTTTAAGCATACCCCACAGTCTCTGCCATTTTAGGCTGGCTTCCAGAAATTGAACTCAGGTCATTGTGCTTGTGAGACAAACACTTTTACTAGTGAAGCCATCTCCCCATTCCATGAGAAGTCAGCATTTCTTTCTCTCTTTTTTGATATTTATAAATTCTTTGTGTTATCAATACAAGATGTTATTTTAAACACTGAGCCATCTCCCCAGCCAACAAGATGCTATCTTTACAAAGATATGAATTTATTCCTAGTTGTGTGTTATGACAATCAAACAGTTTTCACCCAAATAGTCACACTGAGAAGGTCTCAGTTCAAGTGCAGTACTCAACAATGCATCAGTTATCATTCAGGGTTTTACCTAAATCTGGTTAGGTTACAACTTTCCCTTATTTGAAATAAGGCAATAAAGTAAAATAATTAAATCGACGCCAATTTGTTTGGATTTTGTTCAAATCATTCATAAACAATTCTGCTAGCCATCACATTTTTTTGCTTGCACCAACATTGAGTTTAATGCAGCTTTCAAACAACAAAATACTGTTTCAACTTCCATCTGCTTCTAATGATGGAAAAGGTCCTCCTTGCCTACGGTTGATTTACAATAATTTTAAACATTTTAAAAAGTATTAACAATCCTACTCTTTCACTAAATCAGTTAGGATTACCAGAAATTATGAGGAGTACACACTATTTTTCCTTATTCGATCACTTTCTTTTCTGTAAAGTTATCATTTTCACTGTTTGTGATAATGTTATCTATTATGGAAATTGAATTGAACATGGTCAGAAAACAATGTCTATGCTGTGTGCTGCTGGAATGATGGAGCCACCCAGGCTCATTGGCATGGCATTAACTTGGTCGTTTAAGTATTATTAATTCAGGCACTGCCTACTCTCCATTCTGGTATTTGGATCTAGTTTCAATTTGGCAGACAAGAATTTATATTCAGATGCCATTTCCAACATGAATAGCAAATGACAGTATCAAAATATAAAATCTGGGTGGAAATTGTGTTCAGTAGCAAACTCTGGTGTCAGTATAAAGGATGTATTATTAAATTTATATTAATTTTAATAATTTGTTATACATTGTCTTTCTACAGGACTGTAAGATAAACTTAACAATCACCTTTTTAACTTTTTATTATAAAACTAAATACTTTAATAATCTTGCTAACTTTTTTTATTAAAAATATTCAACTCCTCACATTTTCCCCCTCCTTCCCCCCTCTTCCTCTCCAGTCCTAACTGTAGTCAGGGTTCCCTGCCCTGGGGTAAGTCCAAGGTCCTCCCCCCTCCATCGAGGTCTAGGAAGGTGAGCATCCAC
>LOEQ01001810.1:935086-951033 GCA_001685075.1 Bramus lutescens
AGTCTGTTTGGATGCTCACCTTCCTAGACCTTGATGGAGGGGGGAGGACCTTAGACTTTCCAGAGGGCAGGGAACCCTGACTGCTCTTTGGACTGGAAAGGGAGGGAGAATGTGGGGAGGGGGAGGAAAATGGGAGGAGGTGGAAATTTTTAATACTAATAAAGAAAATGGAAAAATAAATAAATAAACAAGTGACGATTGTAAGCCATACAGTTATAATAAAGAGTTGAATTCTAGAGCGCAGAGGGTCACTTACCAGGTAGAAACAAATTTTTATTCTCATGTTCTGAATAAAATATATCGAATAGTATAGTGCAACACTTTAGTAGTTTTCTTTTTTAATAAAATGATCACATTCTTCAAATTGATAGTGCATTTTGATTTATATATTAAAGATGGATGTAATCAAACATGAGACTGGAAGGAAAGGATTGAATTCTACTTTCAGAACCCTATGGTAAATGCTTGGAGATGCTTTAATCGGTGACATGAGACTTACACAAATGATTCTTATTAAGTAGATTAATCAAACACTTTACAAAGTTCTGTGGTTTCCCATCTTTTGCTGATACGGTTCTATTGCACTTGGTGAAAATGAGAATTACTTCAGTTCCTCTGAGACTGTCTTTCTGTGGTGCTGGGAAAGGGCACCACGAGGATGGAATTTGCATTTTTTGAGAACTGCTTCATGCATTATTTTGGGGCAAATTTAGAAAACAATGTCTTAGAGCACAGTAGGTACTAATATGTTGTTTACTTCCAAATCTGACTCCTCACTTTATTAGTTTCAATGCTGACCTCACAAACAGGACTCCTAGTGGATAATTCTACTGATTATTTGCGCAATGGCATTGATGTGAAAAATTATCACATTTACATATATTAATGTCAGAACAACTTGTTTTCACTGTTATAATGAGTAAAACATACATATTTAATCATTCATGTTACATGTTAGCATTTATTGTGTGTGTTTTCCTGTACGTGCATGCAGAGGCCAGATGTCAACCTAGGTGTCATTCCTCAGAGACCGCCTACATTGCTCTGTGAGACAGCACTGTTCACATGCCTGGAAGTCAAGGCTGGCAACTCTAGTTTGCCAGCATCAGTGTGTTTTGGAGTAATTATTAAGTAAAATGAGAGCTGTGTGAATATAAGCATTGTGATGCTGCTATATGTGGTTCTCTTCTTCCCCTGTGCTGGGATTATAGGGATGTACCTGCCACTATGCTCTGTTTTTAATGTGCTCTCTGGAATTTGAACTCCAGCTCTCATGATTGTACCGTAAACAGTCAACCAAATGACTTGTGCCCAAAGCTCCCTTTTCACGTTTAATTTTAATGGCAAATGAAATGCAAGGAATCACAAACTCACAATTTCTTTTGAATTTTGAAAATGGTTTCTGTTTTTGAACATTTAAGGCTAAATGGCACAAAGTGGAGAGAACATTGCCAACATGTTTCTAAAGTTTTTGCTGAAACATGTAGTATTTTCTCCACTTACCTCTGTTCCCTCCCCCCCATGGACAGGATTTAAAAACTCTATTCAAAATAAGAGTAACAATATTCTATAAATACATGCTCATATCTCATTACAATAGGCATATATGAGAATATTTCTTTTAGTTTAATACGGGCCTTAGAATGTAATTCACATATTAGGATGCATCACATATTCCTGAATTTCAACTAATGAGAAAGATCAAAATTACAATCCCAAACTCCTCTGCATGTATTTGGAATTATATAATACTCAAGGACATAAGATTGAATAAACAGTGTTGTGAATATAACTGAAGCCACTGGCTTACTGTATATTCAAAAGGTTAAAATTATATATANATATATATCATACATTGTAATATATACAAATAATACATATTTTATATTATATTCAAACAGTTCTCAATTTACTTAATAATTGCTCCTATATATAATTATATAAATATATAACAATTATACATATATTACACATATGCTTTTTAATAGTCTAAGGAGTTTGGCATTATATATTTTATTGTAGTTCTTTTCTATCATGATGCTGTCCTATCACTATCATGTCAGGTTTAAAGACCATTTTCAGCGTTTTGCTCTGTTGCCCACACAATTAAATTGTTCTGAGATTCAATGGGAACTTTGTGTGGGATAGAACTGTTCACTTAGCTTATCTTACAGGGCTTTGTTGAACAAGAACCATAGGATGGCTTCCCTATAGTCACACTTCTGTACTAAGGTTTTATTTTCAAGAGTGCTTCAGATTACTGGAAAAAGAGACTTGAGAGAGTCTGCTTGCAAGTGTGTAGACATACATATAATTTCACAATAATGTTATACAGTTGAAGCAAATAGCTTAAATCTTTGAATAAAAATAGAATCATAATAGAATCTTATCACTGTTGGCATTATCAGATTTTGCAACATGATTAATACAAAGTAGTTTCCTATAAGTTTGGGTTTGTAAAGTGTTATTTTATTATTGCTGTGTAAAAATATTCTCAAAAGTGTTTAAAATGAGCTAGTGGCTGCGGAAATCCTTCAGAGACATTTAAATATGCCCTTCGGTGGAGGACACATTGGCAGGTAAATTTTCTTATGCTTGGGCTTCTTGGTTTATGTTTTATATATTAAAGAAAAGGTGGTTCCAAACTTGATAAACATTTTCCAATTTAATTCTGCTGTCTAAATATTTACTCTGTTGAATAAATAAATGAATCAGTTGGGACCTCTAAATGTCAACTCATTGCATTTTTTTCTCTCTTTGTTGTAAGTCACCCAGCACATGTAACTGAATAGATATTTTAGAATGAAAGACAGTCAAGGTTAAGGCTATTGCTGTGTTCCAGTACAAAAGCCTTGTAACCAAACAAACCTGGAGTCCATACTTTGCAGGGTTACCTGGATGCCTCCAGTCTTTACATGTAAAATAATTAGCATTTGCACAAGTGAAAAGGAGCTAATGATCATTTACATTGACCAACTAAATTTGAGGTAAGAGGGTCATGCTGTCTTGGAAGTCCCAGGACTATTCATTTTTACTACTATGTATATTCTTCATCCAATATAATTCAAGTCAAATTAAAGTTGAAAATTCTGTCAGGCAGAATGCCTCTTAAATCACAAGTACATTGAATTATATGAACTCCTGCCTCCTGCAAGCTGATGACACCCTGAAACATGTAACACTGATGGCTTTTTAAACTAATCCTCACCATTCAAGCTAAAATTAAACTCAAGTTAAAAGTTGCCAAGACCTGCTGTCTCCTGGACATGCTAGGCACGTTACAATTGTGCTGTGCTATGTGACACTATTCATGTCATCACTATGCCAACTCATCCCCTGAACCAGCACTTTATGTGTGTGGCCCGTGAAAGCAATCATATTACATCACCTTTCCTCCAGGAAATTGATTAGACCTTTTCATTACAAAGTGAAATATACACTCACTCAATGTTTGTTCTGTGACCTTCTCGATGGGTGGCATTAGCAAGTAAGACAACTAATATTAGCAGCGTCTGTCTTCATATACTTGTCTAGCAGATAATTGTATACTTTTCCAAATATTAAAAGACTGTGGTTCAGAACCAATATTTTGAAATCCTGAATATTTTTTTTCTTTTTTTCTTTTATGTTTCTGTATCTCAGTTTCTAAAATTCCAGTAAGTACATTGTGATTTTTGTCAGAATGACACAGCATAGGATTTTTTTCTCCAGGTTTTGCTGTGATCACTGTCAGCTATTTCCGATGTTTGATTGTACTAAAATTCCAGAAGAAGACAAAGAACAATGACAAATTTGTGTGAAAACATCAAAGAGAATTATTATTCCATATGCTTACCAAGAAATATTTACAAAACTTAGAAAAGAGAATGCCAGTTATTGTTTGATATAGGCTTATATGATGGATAAAAATTTTGGAAACTTAATTAATCTGAAAATTTGGCTTAATTAAAATACTACTGAATAAACTGAGGAGATTGAAACAAGGTAAATGTCTGAATTGTGGAATCATTATTACCTTACAATACGCATACAGAGACACACGCATACACACAGAGATACACAGATGGACAGACAGACAGACACACAAACACAAACACACACACACATACACCACAGTTGAGAGAAGAGTACAGTGGCTTTTGTCATTCTTTTAATTCTTCCATGCTTAGAAAAGTTCATTTCACAGTTTAGATATAAAAGATTACTACATGGGACTTGTGTTGCAATACTCTGTTGGAAAAATTGTCTAACAAATTGCCATGCTAGTTGGCTTAAAAATATGAGAAGATATTGCCAATCAGAATATATGCTTGCTTCTAGAGAATATATATTTTATGGGATGGGAGACCTGCTAAATGTCATCAATCTCATGTTGTACTTATTGGCTTCTGCAATTCTGAGAGATGAAGAAAACTGCTTGCCAAACTCAACTGCAAGTTATAATTTACCAATGATGTATAATCCTAGACTAAACATGTGAAAGAATGCGCTTCATATTTTGGAAGAAGAAGTTGGAGAAATCAAGGCATTTGAAACTTGAAATAATTGGAGACTTGCAGAGTTTCTTGGCATAAATAGAAATATAGAAGCAAGGGAAAGACCAGAAGGAATGATGGTTGCCTCTGAGGACAGAGGGAAAGAAAGTAATTTAATCTAAAATATTTGAACCTCACAGACAAGTCAAGAACATTTTTAACAGAGGCTATTTGCTCTTACGATGGAAAATTTCAATCAGCTATAGAGGAACTCCAATACAGGCTTGCTGTCTCCAAGGCAAACATGGTATGGAAATCATTAAAATACTACTTCAAAAGAACACAAATGAATTAAAAAACAAGGTATATGTCCCTATTTCTTCATCTTCATTTTATATAAATGTGTACATAGCTATATATTCATAACTTAAAATTCATTTTAATTTGTTTGTTTAGAGAGAGGGTTTCTTCCAGTAGATTTAGTTGATCTCATATTAACCATTTCTCTACCTCAGTTTCCTACATACTGGAATTATGAACTTCACCATCACACATGATCCTAGTTTTATTTTCATATTTCTACTCTGGAAAAGTTGGTGAAGAAAATCCATGGAAATAAACTTGACTCACAAAGTACCATCATGTTGTGTTACATGAACTTAGATAGAAGATGATTGAAATGTAAGAATTTCAGAAGAAAGAGTGGAAAACAATATGTATAGACCCATAGTTCATAAAATCAAGAGTGTAAGTGCATTGGCTAGAGAAAAAACATTGTAAGAAGGCAACTTACTTCTTAAAACGGAATGATAAATGGAGTAAAGACTTGAAATTCACATCATAACAGCGAGCTAAAGCCAGGTGTTAGTATTCAGGCCTCTGTACTGGCCTGACCTTGTGTATACTTCCTCAGCTGTAGTCACTAAGAGCAACTCCTGTGCACATTCACTATGTCCCCTTTCAAAGGGCTTGCCTACCTCCCATCTCTCTTTCTCTCAGTCTCTCCTCTCCTCTCNTCTCTTCTCTTCTCTTCTCTTCTCTTCTCTTCTCTTCTCTTCTCTTCTTCTCCCTTCCCTCCCCTCCCCTCCCCTCTCCTCTCCTCTCCTCTCCTCTCCTCTCCTCTTCTTCTCTTCTGACACTCCTGTTCCCAAAGGAAAAAAATCCTTCCATCTGAACTGTCATATGGTGTGTCCTCTCTTGCACTTCTTTTTCAAATTACAGTATCTTGCATAGTGATAAACACTGAGAAGGAAGTGTTATAAACTATGTTGTGCTGAAACCAAGAAAGAAAACAAAACGTTACTGGGGTTTAGCTGGTGGTAAATTCTACATCATTACTATTCAACATGAAGTCCAAGAACCTCAACTATGATGAGATGAATGCAGATATTTGGTGTCTTTAAAAACTTTCATAACAAGTAGAATTGTTGGAACTTCCTAAAGTTTAGCTATATTTCACAAACTCAGTACAAATTGAAAAAAAATGGAAGTTCTGTCATCAAAAACAATTTGAAAATGAAAATTATTGCCTAAGTAGTGAGTGTTATTCAAATTATTCAAGTAAGATCTGCATATACAAAATGACAAAGAAAAATATAGACATATAATTATTCTAAACAAAAGAAGAAAGCTTTCTTTGAGTGAGATTTCTTTGAGTGAGAATTCTCCTGTTGGAAAGGATGGTCAATGCTTTAATGATATTTGCCTCATTTTAATCTAGTCGTCCCCTTTTCAAATTTAAAACTGTTAAATTAATATTAATATAAAGGATTTGCACAGCCAACGTGAGGAAATTTTACATGATTTGCTATCTATTGTATTTTTTCTATCATTTATCTACTGCATTTGAAACTAAGGGAATTAGATAGTCAATAAACCAATCTGTAAAGATTTATGCCCCAATAAGGAATATTAGATGCATATTCCCAGGTTGAGAACATAGCTCAATGGTAAAGTAATTTTCTAGCATGTCTGTGTTGAAGTATCAGGTCTTCAAGAAAATGTTTATTCATATGTCATTGTAATGTAGCAAAGTAAATGAAAACAAGTTTAGTTAAAATAATGAAATGGTTTATTAACAAACATATTGAGAAGAAAACTATTATGTTATTGCTATATGACAATATACTAGGAAAGATATACTTTTAAAATAAGCATTTTTCATTTAATGTAGTTTCCAGAAAAATGAAGTACATTATGAAATTTTTTGGTTTTCCATGCATGGCAGTTCTTTCTTATGGCATCAGACTGAATCTGAATCAAGCCATCTCTTTGGTAACTTTTTGCCTATACAGGGCAAATATGACCCAGATCCAGGAAAATACATTTTTATAAGAAAATGAAAATGATGAACGGTAAATTCTTTTCAGAAATTATTTGAAAGTAAAATTCTACTTTTGAAAAAGCTTCCAGATTTGTGGGAAGTAGTTGGCTGCCATTCCACTACATTTTAGCAAAGAAAGACAGTAAAATAAAGAGAGAAAATCCAAGACATTGAAAAAATCTTGGTGTCATCCACAGCCTATTTGAAATCAGACATTTTACATAACACAGTTTCCAATTTACTATCCTAAAAAGCCCAGGCTTGGGGCATCTTGAGCTCATGCAGCATAATTGTGTATTTTAACCTGTTTACTTTTGATAAAAATATGAGATGATGGAAAGACAAACAAGACACTTGAAATTTAGAAGAAATATTTTATCTTTGCCATATAACATTTACAAATGGCTTGTAAAATACTATAAAATATATTATTTTGGACTAGTCTTTATGAAAGTTTTCTTATTAAAAAAACTTAAAATCAATATACTATATAATATAACCATGATTTTCGAAGGCATATCAATCAGAGCTAAGGGAAGGAAAATGTGAGAGCTTCACATAGCTGTAATAACATCTGAGATGTATTAAACAATGCTCTAAAAGAGCAAAGTTGGGTTTTACTTAGAGTTTCAAAGGTTTACTTCATGGTCACTTGGTACCATAGCTCTATGCTTATATCAGGGCTGAATATACTGTTGAGGGTAAATATTGGAAGAGAGTTGCTGGAATGTTCCTTCCCAGAAAGAGAAGTGAGAGTGGAAAGTACCCAGTCCCAGGACATTCTTTAGAGGCATGTCACAAAAAAAAAATCTATCCTTCCAACCAGATTTCCCTTCCTGAAGATTCCCCCAATTCCTTACAGAATGGAAAAGTGTCCATCCGCCACTGTTTTATATATCAGTGTGTTTAGCTTTCCATCATGGATTTAACTTTTACCTGTTGACATTGTTGCACTAATGGAGGAAGACCCCAGCACAGAAGCTTTAGAAATTGATTCCAGATGCAAAAGTATAACAGAAAGACAGTAAGGTAAGTTCAAGTTCTCCAGTAAATAGTAGGCCGAATGTTCATGAAAATGTTGCTTGTAAGAGCTATACTTCTCTTGTAAAAAGATACAGTATCAACCCTCTAGGGAAAAGGTTAGTCTTGGATATCACAAGGTAAACAAGTGTGTCCCATCGATTCCAGGTTTAGACTGGTGATGTTGGGCCATTACTGTGGTGATTGCCCAGAATGTAGAAGACTATAGGTGATCCCCAGTACTGCACAATCTTGATTCAGTGGTATAGGCTTGGAGTCTAAGCGCACGGGATGTAGACATAAGATGCATACAGCTTCAGTTTGGGTTACATGAGACCTTGCTCCCAAATGCACTCCTAGTGAGCAAAAATTCCAGACTGTTGAAAAGTTAATCAGTGGAAATTGCATTTGATACAAAGAAATCATATGAATATTCAGGAAGAAGAAAGATTTTCCATGATCCATAAATTACAAAAATAGGTACTAAAGGATTGCAATCAAAGGACTTAAGATTGCTTCCCTGGCACACATGTAAAAATTTGGTTATATTAGGACTTGGGGAGGAGAAAGGAGAGCAAGATAGCTGGAACCCAGGAGCTCGAGATGGTCAGTGATCTCCAGCCTAACTTTAGAAACCCAGTCATAAAATGGTAAGGTGTGGAGCAAAATAGAAAGACACCTGATGCCAATCTATGGTCTACACATATTTATTAAATTCAGACACACACATACACACACACACACACATAGAATAAAGGCTTTCACTAGACCATATCATATTTATGTTTATCCTCTCTGCTTCACACAAAACTCATGCCAATAGCAAATCTGAAGTTTCTGTTATTGTTGGAGTGGGTATTTTGGGAAATTGGTGGGACTTATAGGAAAACTAATTCAGACTTTTTAAAACTTCTTACAAAATAAGCTCATTAAGATTGAAAAAAAAACACTGAAGACAACTTATGCTGGAGAGGTTGTGGGGTAATGGAAACACTCTTGCATTGCTGGTGGGAGTGCAAATTGATACAGCCCATTTGGATATCAGTATGGTGATTTCTCAGAAAATTAGGGAAAAGTCTTCCTCAAAACCCAGCAAAACCATTTTTTGTATATATCCAAAGAATGCTCAATTATAACACAAGGGTATGTGCACAACTATGTTCACAGTATTGTTTGTCATTGCCAGAACCTGAAAACAACCTAAATGCCCCTTGACTGAAGACTGGATAAGGAAAATGTGGTACATTTACACAATGGAGTACTACACAGCAGGAAAAATTGATGACATCTTGAAATTGGCAGGAAAATGGATGGATCTAGAAAACATCATATGGAGTGAGGCAACCCATACCCAGAAGAATTAATATCATATGTACTCACTCACAAGTGGCTTTTAGACATAAATCAAAGAAAGCCAGCCTACAAGCCACAATCCAAGAGAACCGAGGCAACAATGAGGACCCTAAGAGAGACATACATGGATCTAATCTACATGGGAAGTGGAAAAAGACAAGATCTCCTGAGAAAATTTGGAGCATGAGGACCATGGTAGAGGGTTAAAGGGTGGGGGAGAGGAAAGAAGGGGAGCAGCGAAAAATGTATGGCTCAACAAAATCAATAAAAAATATTTTTAAGGGTATGTAGAAGATAGAATTGAAAAAACAGAGGTAGATAAAGATTTACAGATAAAATAATAAATGCATTATTGCTTAATCTTAAATGGAAGGGTTAAATAACAGATTATGGTGTGGGAGAATTGTATGTAATCTGTCAATAATGTTTTAAATTAACTCTGATTGGCCAGGCAGGAAGTGTAGGTGGGAAAACCAGACAGGAAGTAGAAATGAGAATTCTGGGAAGGAGGAAGTTGATTCCTCCCACTCCTGCCAAGACCACCGAAGCAGCAGGATGTGATCTACCCCACTGAAAAAAGTTCTGACATAGATCAGAATAATGGTTTAATATAAGCTACAAGAACGAATATGTAGCCTGACCTAATGGGCCAATCAACTTTTATAACTTATATAGAGATCTCTGTGATTTTCTCTGGGGCTAAACAGCTGTGGGAACCGGGCAGGACAGAAAACCCCAACAAGCAGTCCCCAATCATGTTACAAGTTTACGTACAACAAAGGAGAGAAATACAACTTAGAACAATTATTGGATTTCTAGGCACAGAGCAATCGGAGAGAAAAGTTCTAAAATATGTGTGGCTAAGACCTGGGGAAAGCAAAGATGCAACACAGAATTTATCAGAACATCAAAAAAATAGTGAAGAAGAGAAGTTTAACATTAACCATTCCATATTTTGTGACAGCCATGAGTTCAAGCAAAGACAATTCAAAAACAAAGCAAAACAATTAAACAGAACTCTCCAATAAACCCTTACACTTGACACCATAGTCAAAGTCCAGAACAATACTCTGACCACAAATAAGTGGTACATTATCTAACAAATTTGGGGATTACAGTGTGCATCCACTCTTCCTTGCTAATGATGAATTCAGAAGTTTATGTAGATTTTTTTATCTATTCAGTTTCATAAAGGAAAGGGATGTGCTGCACGTGGGTAGAACTTGTAGACTGTGTATCCTACCCATCAAGTAAATGATTGGTAGTGCCTGTGTGAGCCAGTTCTTACCAGTGGCCTGGAAACATCTCTGTTGGATTATAGAAAAGCAGTTCTTGGAGATCACAGGAACGGGATTAGTTGTTGACCTTGTCACAGAGATGGAAAGTGATGGAGTTTTGTGGAGATTTTGTAGATTACTCAGTAGAATTTGCTTTAGAAAGGCAGCAGCTGCCTCGTCTCAGAAACTTCTCTAATCCTCCTTAACAAAGCTCACTGACTATGCCAGCAAAGATGGGGAGCCTTTAAATTGCTTAACCACATCTCATCAGATAGGTTAAGAACACTTTCAAAAATAAGATAGCAAAATACCCCTGTTCTATACAGGTAAATTTTTCTCTGTAGTACCTCTAAGGAAGCAATACAACATGAAGTATAATTCATTATTATAAGTAGAAAAAACAAAACTAGACAGTCAGATATAGCCTACAAATATAGAGGTGACAGTCTAAGTAGACAGACACATTAATGTCACAATATTAATGCCATTGCATGTATATATTGACACTCAGGATAAGTATTATGTACAAAGATGAAATAATCTATAATAATTTCAAACTGAATTTGTCAGTCAAAAATTACAATGCATGTGATGGCAACAAAAACTAATGAAGACTTTGAAGAAGTAAAGATTGTTCACCTTGAAGATACACTTATTAGACAAACAAGGAACACAGGAACCATAGAAGGGAAAATTTAATGATTACCAAATGTTATCAAAGCCTGGAAAAACTGAAAATGGCTTCACAAAATGGTATTTGTAATGGAATGGTGGAATACATATAAAAATAATCCCTTTTATAAAAGTATTTGAGGAAAATTTTAATTTAAATTCAGATAACCAGAAACCTCCAAGATTTCTGATCATGTTTTCAAAGCATAATGAATTTTGCACATTTTCAGAGGCTTCCCTGCAGCCCACTCATGAATTCACAAGAAATATTAGCAAGAGGGGAAGTTGAGGCACTGTTACCATACACTGTTGTTAGAAGCTAACACAGTGTCAACACCTACAAACTCAGGATGATTCACACAGACCTGCCTACATCCAGCTAAGGACAGGGTAAGAATGAACAACTACTTCTATCCAGCCTATATTACTTTCAGTATTTATTTCTTTGTTTATAGAGTTATATTCAATGTTTATTCACAGACTGTTTGGGGGATAGCTTATTTTTGGGTTTCAAAATGCTTATAGAAAGGGAAAATTATGTGATTTACATTTATATTTTTTTTCATCCTTCTCAGTCTCTTAAAACATAACATGCTTACAATTTGTGCTAAAAATTTGCGGGCATATAATTTGGACTTTAACTCCAATGAAAATATAATCATCCTTTTTAGATACAGAAAAAAGTATTTTATTTGTTCAAAGGAAACACGGAATGAGTGCTAATAAAGAAACATTGAAAATGCTCAACAGTTTTCTTTGTTGATTAAATATTCAAATTTATTGATATCTTTGATGCTCAAGATAAAGATAAATGAAAACTCACAGAGAAAATCGCACACACAAGTGCCAGTCCTCTGAGGTAACTGTCAATAAGCCATGATGATGATTTCCTAGGGAAGATCAAATAGAACTTGGTGTGTCTAAGAAACACTAGAATGAAAATATACTTAGTTTTTAAAATGTTAAAAATACCCCTAGCTCTCCATTCCAGCAGGAGGGTGGATAAAATGTGGGATGCTGAGTACTGCTCTGAAATTCCCTTCTCTATGACACATTTGCCCAAATGGGGATAGGTTCAGTTGGTGGAATGGTTGCCAAGAATATGTGAAGCTTTGGGTTCCAGGCACGTTTCCACCTGCACATGGCATGATGGTACATGCCTGCAGTCCCAGTATTTGGGTAGAAGTTGAAGATCATCCTTAGTTACACGGAGAGTTCATTCACTGAATGGTTTCCATGATGTTCTACCCCAAACAATAAATATAAAAAGTAGCTTCCAAAGTTAGGTAAGAAAAAATAATATCGCAAAAATATACACAATAAATCTGTAAATGTTAGAAGTGCAAATACACAGTGGTCTGACCTACTAGAAAGCTTGTTGCTCAATATAAGTTAATGAAAATTAAATCTATTGTTTCAATTTCAATAAGTATTATTATTTCTTTCACATGAGATAGAAAATTAAAGTAACTGAAAGCAATAGTTGGAAGAGATACTGAGATTTATCTAGAATAGTTTCATGTTTTGCATTGAAATCAAGGATTAAGTGTCAAATTTAAGTTCACTAAGAATAACTTGGGACTAGAAAAATAAATAAAAGAGAACTTTGGGATCCCTGAGGCCAGTGCTTATGCTGTGGCATGGGTGTTTTTTAATATGTTCATTCTCTGGAGTCAAGTCGATTAATGTGCACAAAGCAAGAATCTGATTATGAAAAGCCTGCCTGGGCAAACTGAATAAGGATACTTCCATGAGCATGTTGATCAGAACACTGGGAGGTGTGGTTAACATTGTCTACACCACAGTGGGGTCTCCTTCACATTCACAAAAGTCTTAAGCTTTCTGAGTAGAGTCATTTCCCTTTTTGAACTGAAAATTATTTAACACCAGTAACACATTTATCTTATGAGAAATCCAGCTATGTGGAATTATAGAATTCAGCAGCAAAGAAACAGTGGTTGTTAGGTTTGGAGGAATTGCTCAGATAAGAAATTTACTTGTAACATTGAAATGTTTCACTTGTAAAAGTGAGGTGTGCTTGGCAAATGAAATCCAGGCATTTGATCTGGTGCTAAAAATGTCAAGCTCTATGTTGCTGAGTTGAAAGATGAAAAGGAAAACAAATCAATGAGATCCAATAAAAAAATGTTTAAAGTAGACACTTCTAATTACATTAAATCTCCTATTTCTAAATAAATACATTTTTCCTAAATAACATTCACTAATATCATATACATATTATGAATAATATATGCATATACATTTAATATCACAGAGAATTATGGAAATATAGGCAATTAAATTTGGAAAATTATACATAATGTAATTTTTAGAAATAAAAATAGGTGTGAAGACCTTTGTATATAATGGAGATAACACACAAATAACACAAGAATATGCAATTTTCCTTTAGGTTACATGTAACAAAAGTATTAGCCATTAAATATTCCATCTTTAACCACTGGATTCTTATGCACTGTAAAACTGCAAATCTTGGAAGTGTGAATAAATAAGCGATAACATATTTTTTTTTACTCAGAAACAATAATAATCTGTAACATAAAACCACATGTTCATAAAATTTGCTTGTTAGTCCAAAGGCATGCATCAAACAATCTCTGCACTAGAGACAATAAACTCAATTCAGTATATAGTAGTGATTGAGTTCTGGTGTTGTGGTAACCCTACCCTAATATCTACAGACTAATGAGCAAGAGACATGCATCCATCAGCAAGAGACATTTCTTCCAAAACTGCAGGTTACTGGGTCAACAAGAAACTTATGACTATTATAGAGATTATAGACATGAGTTAGCCAAGAGAAGGCAAGGGTTCTTCTATGTCTGTCGGATGACACACTGTTTAAAGAACTTGGATTAAATAAGAACAGTAGCATAAAGTCCTAGGGATAAGTGAGGAGGCATCTCCCAGGGTCTTGGGGAGTGTTTTGTAGTGATCAGCTACATTGTAAGCAGTTAATGTAAACACAGAGCATTTTAAAACTGATTTGCGATGCTCTGATGCTTTACTTAATTCATTAAAATATCCTTTAATGCCTTGGAAAAGAAAACTGTAAAAGAGGGCATGATAGACAGTAAGGAGAGCAGCTGGTGAGCTACTGCCGCCATTTTGGTGAAATGGAATGCTGAGAAGATGGTGACAGATACATTGAGAAGCTTCATTCAATATAATGATTGGATGAAGAACTGATATGAGTTAGTGACGAAAGCGCTGGATGTTTTAAAGATGATTTACAGGTCTTAACTTTGGGAAATGGTGGCTGAAGATAGCTTTTACTAATAAGTAAAATACAGGCAATTGCGAATTAAAAACAGAAAACACTGTATTGTGGTGAGGAGTGAAGCTTTGGTTTTAGCATCTTAAATTTACTTCCTTTGAAGAATAGAAACTGAAAAATCAACTAGGCAATGAACACTATAAATTCAAATTTTAGAAAAAATTGATGGAAGCTACAAATTTTAGTCACTTCAATGTCAATGAGGGGACTGTAAAGTTCCTGAAATCAATGGCATCATTGGGACACAGAGTAAAAGAGGTAAGGGCAAGGTCTATTGAACAAATGATGCCGAGGCTCTGCGGTCTACTTTCTGATATGAGATTGAAAGCCTCTAGCAGGTTGATGACAATCATGGTATTATTAGAGTGAACTGCATTCAGATTAAATGCAAGATTGTTCCACAAATTTGAATATGATTAACAAAATTGTTCAGAAAACAGTCCTTAAAGACAAGGAAACAATGGCATGCATACATGAAGTTTATGAGTTTTTCTTGGGGGGGGGAGAATTATAGAAGTTAACCTGACTTAATCAAAAGAATTTTTGGTTGATTTTAGAGTAATATATTAACAAACAAAAGCCATTATCCTCTAGATTTAACATGCAGAAAATTTAAAATTATATGGATTTTATATCTGACTATGCATTTGTACCTCTTGATTTGTACATTTTCTGCCATTGCATATTTCAAAATTACATATGTGATGTGCAAACCAATGTAGAACTTTGTGCTAAATAATGGACACTACAGATTCAACTTGCTGTAGAGTTTATATGGTACAACTAAAATTTTGTAATGGAAGAATGCAAAGGTATGAACTTTCTCTATATGCTCACTAGTACTCCTGTTTAAGAAGAAAAAATTCCATAATTGAGGAACAATATGACTACAAAAGGTATAATTAGTATTAAGGATGTTAAAAACTGAGGTTGTAATGATTCATTCGACCAACTCCTAGAGTAAAGCACATTGGCTTTCATAAATGATGCTACAAATATGTTTGTCATGACACATTTAAACAACCACAAGATAACTTAGGAAAAATAAACATATCTTTAAAAACTTTATCAGTGGTACATAGAGGGAAATTTTTCCCTTATTTATTTTTCACCATGAAGGATATAAAGTAGAGCTGTGCACCTTTATATCCAGTCAATAACAGCTGTCTTCCAAGTCACTGCCTTATGTATCTCACTTAATTTTGAATTAAGGACTTCTCTACTATTGCCTTCTCTTAAGGGAAACAATACATGGTTATTTTTCACCTAGAGCAGGTCATACATGTAGACAACAGTTCTAGGAAAGCCCAGAGAATAGCTGTCCAGCCACATCTGACATATGTTCTCTCACTCATGTATGAAGGCCATCTTGAGAACTATAAACATTTAAGGACAGTAGAACAGCCAAGAGAAACAGACATTAGAGTGATGTCTTAGGAGAACAAGCAAGAAGAAAGACAAGCTGGGGCCATTTCCTTGGACACCTGGGATCCCCTCTAGAGTCAAGACTCTTGCCAACCCTAAAATGG
>LOEQ01001810.1:954288-982119 GCA_001685075.1 Bramus lutescens
GAAGAAGAAGAAGAAGAAGAAGAAGAAGAAGAAGAAGAAGAAGAAGAAGTTTATAGAGTCAAAGAAACATACTGAGATAGTTGATTAATGTGGATGTTAGTCATCAATTAATATAAATACACCATGGCTTGCTAAGTAAAATGAGAAAAAGTGTTCCAAAATAGCAGCTAATATTCTTACATATGCATATATTTAGCTAGATGTTACAATTAGTACAAAAATAACTAACATTAAAGGCAGAATATAAGGAAATAGAATTGATTAAATAGCAAAAACATAATTCTGTATTGTTTAAAAAGACTCACAGCTGATGTTAATTCTTAGAATTATTTTTGCTGCCGGTGTTAAAACAATGATCACAATTTCATACATGGCATCATTTGTGTTTAATAGACATGAATGTGAGTAAAGGAAATCTGCTAATGCCAACGTGTGGTATTGGTTGTTATGTGTTGGCTCCTGCAAAGAATGATTTTATTAGTCATTGCTTTTAATGCCTCCCTAATCCTTCGTATCACATCTTCTCTGGGTGGGGGCTATGGGCATATTCTTTACACAAACATTCTCATATTCCATCACAAAGATTCTGTATGCAAAATATATATGTATATACTATTTTAAAATTTAAAGTGAAATTTTTATTCAACTGTATTCTCAGGGTTTATATACAATCGCAGGATTCAGAACGGAATTATTTTGTTATACATACCAATAATAAGTAGCTAGAAGTGAAACAATTCTCTTTTTATGCTAATTATTCTCACATCTTGGAAAGCTATCATATAGTATGATGTCCTGGAATTTTCTCTCTCCATAATAAATAATGTGTATAGTAACATAAAATGCCCTGAGTGGGGGAGATGATTAATGACTAATAGAATTTCCATTGTAATCCTGAAGACACAAGTTCAATGCTCAGATCCCACAGTGGGAAAAAAGAATCAACTCCTGCGTGCTCTTCCTTGACTTCTCACCCACCCTTGCACTTTGCACAGCCCAATAGCCACTGTTACACGGGCACATACCATATAAACACACACAAATAATAAACTACATAGTTCATAAAGAATAAATGGAGTCATCACATAAAAAATACAATGTATTTTGAATGTTTAAACTATAGAAATGTGTTTCATAGTTACTTAAAAAACTAATCGGACATTTCCTTTTGTCTCCTTGTGACCTTGCGTTATACTATTTGCTTCTCTGTTACAGTTCACTGGCTAGAAATACAGCAAGAAGGCATGGTGAATAAATCTGTCTCAAGTATGGATGAAACTGTCATTGGCCAATAATCTTCTACAAGCAAAGGATCTAGAAAACGATACAGGGAAAGTTTTCCAATAGCCTAATTTAACTCTAGGTACACCATAAAGCAAATTTTGTGTTGCTGAATACTAAACTCAGAAAATGATGGCTGGACACTGAAATACAGACAGCAACTGAACTATTTTTTATACAAAGTGCATTTCTGTAATGAGATAATTTCTTAGAAAGATAGGCTCGTGTCTTCATGATAGAGACACACATAATGACAGCGGTGTCTGGGAGATATTAGACTGTGATTTTAATCATCACTGTAATTGTAAAAGTTCATGCTAGCTCAACTGCACATCTATTCTTCATTTGTCCCTAAACTAATTTGTTCTACATATGAATATATAACCCTCATCAATTTAAAGTGCCATCCCTTAGCTATGTGGGTCATTAAAAGGAATACATAATGTATGAGTCTAAGAATGCAAAACTCAGAGGGGGAAAGCTTTGTAGCCAAGTGTGAAATCATTGCTACCAAGCTGCCTTCTGAAATTTAATAAAAGTCAAGCCAGAATCACAAATGACCATCAATCAATTATAGCCTTATTCATATATTTTGTTTTGAACTTAGGTGTTTCATTTACAATTTTGACTTCAGTATTCATCATTAGAATCCCAATGTCAGCAATTTGTGAGGTAACTTTATGATGTTTGGAGATGCTTTCCACAACCTACTGTTTTTCCAAAAGGCAATTCTGTGGAAGTCATCTCCACTAGTTCAGTTACAAGGGTCCAACTTGAAATAAGAAGATGATGCACATATTTACTATGGGAAGAAATCACGAAACAAGCAAAGCTGTACTTAATACAAATGCAAATACCAAATACTGTTAATTTGATCAATATAATTTGCTAATACAGAATAAGAATATGACAAATTTAACGATACTTCAAAAAGGTTTATAGCAATATGTAAGTTACATTAATGCCAGGAAATTATTCTGGAGTGTTAAACATTTACCATTTCAGTAAATGCTGTTTTTTATTTCACTTCAAGTCCCGTTCCTTAAATATGGTTACATTCTAAAATTTTCAGAATATAAGCTAACAGTCAGGATGCATAGGTTTAGAGAGTGATAAAATATTTAAGCAAAGATGTCAGAAGGTACTTCATGCCTCTTATTTTTATTTTTTGCATGGTGTGGCCAGGCTAGGTGGCATTTGAGAAAACATCCCATAGAGTCGAGGGACAAAGCCATGGAGAACACGCAGTAGCAGTGATCATTTCGTGCAGAAATGCCACGTCAACATCTAGCCATGCCTACATCACAGTAAACAGGCTAACTCACATGGCAGTCGGAGGAAGGTAATGAATCATGAAGATAAAGATGGTGGAAGGGAGACTCTGGTAAGAGCATCAGCTTTTACTGTGAGTGATAATGAATGTCAAGATTTTACTTGTTTGATGGATTATATAATAATTGAGTGAATAGGAAGACTTTCAGATTTGTAGTTTTCCTTACAATGTTTGATGTTTCAAATATTTGCTTGATAGTTGGATGTTATGTTTTATGAATAGTCTTTGGGGAACTGTTTTTTTCAAAGTTTATACTTGAATTCAATCATAAAAATTAAGAGCTATTTTTAATAAAGTGTAAGTACCTTAAATGGCTTCCATATGAACATTTTCACCATGTCAAAATTTATTAAAACTAACTCAGATATATACTTCTGGAAACAATTTTTAAACAACATAACAGAAATGCTTGCAACTGATAAAAATAAAGAACAGTTTATTCATATCTACAAAGAACCCCTCATTAAGTACTTGTGCCTTTAATTTCATGGCGTATAGGAGGAAAATCATCTGAATAGGATTTGTTGGGACTGGGGTACCTTGAGGGTCTTCAACTACCATGATCAACCACACCCAGAAACTAAGTCAATCTAAGGAAAATAAATACCTCGATTTATAAGGATCTTTTGATTGGAACACAATCATCAGAGTTTAGTGGATGTATTAATTGGTTTTAAATGGAAATCCATGTCCTGTAGTTTAATTTGGGGAAGCTAATTAAAAAATTAGCTGTTGGTGATGGGGTCTCTATCTTAAATGGCAAAGCAAAATACCTTCTCCGTGATTTTCCTGGGTGTGACATGCCATTGGGCTGCTAAACTAATCTCCATCTTCATTAGATATGATGATTTTGACTGATATCTGAAAATTTTAGTTCTTTCAATTTGACTCAAATCACGTCCCTCTCTTGTGAGTACCAAAATGTCACTTAATCTGGGCCACTTTTAGGGAACCAAGTCACTGGCTACAGAGTTCGTACTCCTCGTTTGAAATACGTTTGAGCATATGAGACTTTCTCTTTTGTTTCATGTCAGGCTACACAAGTTGCTCAACAGGAAGATCTGTTGACATCTAAACTGGTGGTGAAGACACAGAAACTCGTTTGTAGGATCTTAAGATGCAACTACACTACAGTCCTTCTCTAGAGAGATAGTATCACACCTGAGTTTTGGGAAAATCTCCTGAAGTCCTTTTGGAAATTTTATTCTTATCCTTGAATGTTCTTTTGGAAATTTACAGGAATAGGGCATCTGGATTATTTTGAGGCATGTATTTTCTCTAAGATATTCTCTAAGTGTTTTAAAATGTTCCATTTCTCTGGGCTAGCTCATGCCTACAAGTAAAAATTCCTTTTGTACAGATGATGTATTATTTGACTCAATTATCACATTTAATGACTGACACTGAGCTAGGTAAGTAGAGAGTCTGAATAAATTTTTAACAGATTCTTTACTGAAAAATGTAAGAAGTTAGATTGGCTTAAAATTGCCAACAGTATGGACTGAGTTAGCAACTACAGAATATAACTAAATAACTTATCATCCTAAGTATTCAGTTGTTGAGGGCAACCAACCTCAGAGAAACATTATCGTAATCTATTTGCAAAATCATTTTATTTAAAAATTGAAAATGAATTATTTATTTCATATACTCACAGCCCAGTAGCAAATTATTTTTAACCTCAATTTATTGTAATAAAATATCTTGTTTCTTATCCTTATGTGATATTCTTTGCTAAGTTGTGGATTTATTCACAACGGCTCTTCTTAACCCTTAGATGATAGCTTATTTTGCCTTGATTCACTGAATAATGCAGAACAGTGATTCAATTTTAATGAAAGACCAGTTATTTGTCATTTTGAATATAAATTATTAAATATGCCAATGAATTTAATACCTAATAAAATTTCTAAGTATGAAATATTTCCTCCTTAACTTTAAAAGTTTTCTTTGTCCAAGTCATCTTTTCACCCCATTTCTTTTAAATTTTCAGAATCCCAAAGTTTTTACCAATATGAGCTCTTCTGAAGTATGCTTCTGTTTCTCTGTTGTCACTGTTATGTTCAGCATATCAGTTACACCTACATATGCGATCCTTGACATCTCAGATCATTTCCGAGTGGTGGATTCCTACAAGTGGAACTGGTGAAACAAAGTCCAGAAATATCTTTAAGATGCTTGAACATATTGTCAAGATGCTGTCCAGGAAGGAAGTTCCATTTTATATCAGCAGTGCATAACAATGAGTTCCCTTATTACAAACTACTTAACTTTGCCGAAAAAGAGTATAGTTTTAAAAGAAATTATATTTTCACAAAAATGACAGATAAATGTATAGACTGATATATCAAAAAATTACCATGTGGTGCTGAGAAATGGTTTAATGGTCACAAGAGTGTTGGTTGCTCTTCTGGAAAACTCAGATTCGAATCCCTTCATCTACATGGTTGCTCCCAGTTGTCCATAACTCTAGTCCTAGCGTATCTGACATTTTCTGTCCTCCATGGGAACCATGAGCACATGTGATGCACAAAAAAATCCAAGCAAAGTACCCATGCAAATAAAATAAATTTACACAAATTTATCATGATTATCACTTGTTCTGAAATTAAACAGCTCTTTTAAATTTACTCCTAGCTTTGGATAATTAAAGAGATCAGCCTCACCATGACTATCATTCTCTCTACCACAACCACTATATCACCTTCACCAAAACAACACAAATTTCCTCTATTTGAAATGCTGATTAACTTGATGAATGTCCAAACACCTACCATTTCAAGGAAAACTTTTTTGAATTGTTGCTGGATTTGACCCTCATCGTTTATAGCCTTTTGGCTATCAATTTCTTTATACCACATATGGTTTCTTCATAGTTTCTGTTTATCTTCTGATCTCCTCTTGTGATCAGAGTGACTCATATATAATTGTGAACCATTCAAATAAACCTTTTATTGCTCCTTCTGACCTTGTTCCTCTCTCTCTTTCCCCCCCTCTCTCTGCCTCTCTCTATCTCTCTCTGTGTGTGTGGGTGTGTGGGTGTGTGCGAATTACAGCTAGAATGATTACATACAAGTGGTAGAGTAGACCCGAGGTACAGGACAATTGTCTGTATTCTGTTAATTATGTTTTAAATAAATGCTGATTGGCCAGTAGCCAGGCAGGAAGTATAGGCGGTACAACCAGACATGAAGTAGTGACAAGTCAACAAGAATAGGAGAATTCTGGAAAGGAGGAAGCCATTCCTCCCCAGTCTTGTCCCAACCACAGAACAAGGAAGATGTGATTGCCCCACTGCAAAAGATACCAAGCCATGTGGCTAACATAGATAAGAATAATGGGTTAATGTAAGTTATAAGAGTTAATAAGAAGCCTGAGATAATGGGTCAATCATTAATATAGACCTCTGGGTGATTTTCTTTGGGACTTAACGGGACACCCTGGACCACCCTCCTGTCTTTGGTCCGTCCTGTCTTTGAGTCTCAACAGGATCCAGTAACCAACACTGTATGTTGCATAGATCATAAAAGATGGAGAATTATGTGTCATAATTCCTGAGGTTGGTTGATGCAATACAAAAACACAGCTCATTATAGAACTGTCCAGTAGGGCATATTTCTTAGTTTCTAAAAGATGACCAATTTCTAGGACCTTATATCATAGAAATAGAAGGCAAATGGCTTGTTCTCTTTTACAAAGGTGCACATTACACTTAGGAGGGCCTCAAATATAATCATCCATTTCCCAAAGGTCTCATGACTGCTTCATGTGACAGTTCAGGATATACAGGTTCTTTTAGACCACAAGATATGATTATATCCTGGATGTGTTTTAGCTCTTCATAGTTTACATAAAATCTTTGTATAAAATTTTATCTTGATAGTTGGCATATTTTTGTTTGAATCTTACATTTTTTATTTATGGAAAAGAAAAAAGAAATGATGAATCTAAAAGATGATAAGTAAATTATTTTCCAAAGAAAGGAAATGAAACAACAATGTGTTAAGATTTTTGTTGACTCAATTCATCCCAATTTTTTGTTTTCTTTCACTCTCTATGGTATTTTCCCATTTGTCTTTTGGATCTGGCCTTGAGAAAATCACTGAGGAAGGGCTGGGCTGTCAGAATCATGTTCAAGGTGACTCAGGAGCATGCCTGCTTTGTTTCAGGCTGTTCACACAGTAGCAGACAGGCGGCAGTACTGCTGCAGTTAATCTTTTTGATAAACCCATGATACTTTTCAGAACAGAACAGTTACCAGTAGTTACTCGCTTTTTCCCTTCATTCTGGCCAATGATTTTGGCCAATGAGCCAGAAGAACTCTGATTAAAGTCCTAAAAGGCGCTAGTGTTATTAACACTTTCCCTTTGTTGGCATCATTCTTTCTTTCAGTGCACTGTGTTTGGATGGAGCCAATTTGATGAAAACAAGACTGTATTTTGTCTAATGGTGATCACACACATCTATGCACCTGCCTCCATTGCACCTGGTGTTGTATTATGCTGCACTCATAATACATGTCTGCTTATAGACTTGTGTACTCTGCTAGGACAAACTGCAGCAAAGTTTGAAACATGGGAAAAATCTGTCTTTCCAAAGCAGAATATTGTGAAGGATTTTGATCTCTGTTTTCAGATTGGGTAATGATGGAGCTGGAGTTCAGTGGTTGATCTTCTTCTGGACTTTGCTACCATGATCCTCCAGCAATGACTCATATTTTTCTATCTGTGAGTAATCTAAGCTTTGCCCTTGTCCCAGGAGCCTCTTTGATGATACCGTGATAAATACATGTAATTCCAGAAGGCACTCAAAAGAATGGAGCCTACATTTTCTTCTCTTGCCAGCCAACAGTTGCAAAAACTAGAAAGAGAAATACATGTAAACAGCTCAATATGATTATGTTCTGCGGGAACCAAAACTTTATTTTATTTTATTGAGTTCCCTTGGCAGGGGATAAATGTAAACTCTGGGACTTCAGAAGATTGAAAATATGTTCCCTTTGCACCCTGTCAGGAAAGGAGAAAAGCCTAGCATCCGGGGCTAAACTTGATAGTGGTGGCTTAGTACACACCTGGCTACAAAGACATCTTGAAGGTCTGTGTGATATATGATGATCCTCACAAGGTAGTTAGATGTTTTGGGAAGCTACTGTCTCATAGTGTTGATGTATCACAATCTGGGGAGGTAACAAAGCAGATTCTGTGACTTCTGAGTGCTGACATGGGAGTTGCTATGACAAATCAGTACTTTTCTTTTCTAAGTGCATGGAGACCACACATTTTCCTTTAATTTCCAATCTGTTCTGGCACCCCGTCTCCGGTCTTGAAATGTGTCTATACCTATTTCAAAAGTCTGTCCCCCTCTTAACATTTTCCTGGGGCAAGAGTAAAGATGGGGGAGTAGTTATATTTACATTAGCTTTGATTCCAATACACAACGAAAAAAAACAAAATCCCTGAGCAAGGAAAGGATTCACTTTGGTTCAGTTTTTAGAGAGCGTCAGCGATCATGACTGGGAAAGCAAGCAGCAGCGGTTCCATTGAGAGGGGCTGTTGCCTGTGGTAGTGGCCATTCATGTGACAGAGGGCCGGGAAGTGGTGTGAGGCTAAAATTAGAATCTACCCTATGGGAGTTCCACAGCCTCTGAAGCAGAGCTTCCAAGAAGTGGTTGAAACACTTACCCATGGGGTCATTTAAATTCAGACGCAAGGTGGGGCACCCTTTTGGTTGACTTATGTGGTATAGTCCACAATTTTACTTATTATGCCACAACTAGAATAAAACCACAATTAGTGTTTCTCCTTCTCAGTCTTAGCTGTCAGAAAAGTAGATTTGGGATAGGAGAGATATTGTACTGTGTCTGTGTTGGTTTTGTTTGTCCCAGGTTTAGCTACTCCAATTTCCACAGTAGGCCTTCTTTTAGTAACACCTACATGATTTGCTGTAACCTGTTTTTGGTTATTTATTTTTGTTGGTTTTTTTTTTGTATTTTTTAAATCTACTCATAAGACAACTACTTGAAATTTGTTTATTTTTTTTCAGGAAACCATGAAATTTTATAGTTGTTCTAGTAAACTCATATTTCAACACATCTCCAGGCAACAATAAAGACAATAGGATAATTATTCCAACAAATACTATCCTAGAATTCAGATGTTATTTAAAAATTCTGCCAAATTCTTATCTTCTTTTTAACTAAATAAGACTATTGTTCTCTTTGCCTTTATTTGGTGTCTCACTTTTCACTGAATTGTCTTGGGCAACTAGAACTATATCTTATACATAATAGCATAAAAATATAATTATGAAACTGTGGGGTTATGCAAATCGAAATGAGTATAATTACAGTGCATGGTTTCCATTTACTTTTTCTTTTCAATTTACTTTTTATAATTAAACTAAATTCACAGGAGGAATTCTTGAGAGGTCAAACACACACCGTTACAACTCATTCTAAATCAGCTTCCATGGAGAGCATTCACTCAAGTGATGACATCAATCAATTTATTATGGATCAATTTGCAGCCAAGCGTTCTCCTCAACCTGTCTAATGTTTTGGCAAGTTACTTGAAAGGACTCAGTAAAAATTTATTAGTGTAGCTTGAAATAGTTTTTTTTTCCCCTCTCCATTCTCTGGCTCAACAAAGAGATTACTATTTGCCCTCTGAACATATAGATTTTATAGCTTAACATAGAAATGCATATGCTTGCCAAGAATCACAGCTTTAAACAGCCCTTATTAAAACCATTGCCTTGTTTTACATTTTCTTAAATGTATTTCATCTTCACAGACTGACTCTCCTTTAATTTGTCTCATTATTGTATCAAAGCTTAACTGAAGTAGTGATTTGGACATGCACATTGCATCACATTGTGCTTTTCCAAATGATTTGAAGCTAAGTGCTTCTATTTCTTGCTGTTTATTTTGAACACATACAAAACATTATCTTTTTAAAGAAACACTTAAACACTGAAAGATTTGGAAACACTGAGGGTTTGTGCCTGATCTTATTGTATCTTGCTGTGCCTTGTTCTGTTGATGTCCCTGGGAGGCCTGCTCATTTCTGAAGGGAGGTAGTGGATTTGGGGGAGAAGAGGGTAGAGGGGTAGAATGAGTGAACGGAAAAGAGCTGAGGTTGGGAAGACATGAAGAATAACTTGAAGAATAACTTTTAAAAAGTTAAGAAAGAAACTTTTCAAAAGTTTTAGGTTGGTGGAGTAAGCACAGCAACGAAAGTGGTGTCTTTCCATGTTATGCCAGGAACTTAGGATATTGTAATTCATGGGAAAACTTAAAAACAAAATTCATATTGTGGTTGATGGAAAACAGATTTAACATTTGCAATTCTCTGTAAAATGAAAGATATATTTCCCACTAAGCCCGTATTGTTATTAACACACATTTTCCCTAAACTCTGATGTAAATGATCACACCTCTACTTATTGATAATATTTTTTAGAAACTGTCCTCTTTCTTGAATATTTTATATATAAGACAAGTGCGTTCTTTTAAATTTGTATTACTATGTAATTGATCTGGTAACATGTATTTTCTCTTGAAATATTCAGTCTTAGGCTAAATTAGCTGTATTTTATTAAAATCACAAAACAAGAAAACAAAAACCTACAAAAACAGTAGAAAAGTAAATGACCAGCTCTCCAGATGGCATCCCCCAGATTTGAAACACATTATCTACTATACCCGTTGTTTCTTTGCTTGTTGAATAAGAAGTTTAAAAGTTTCACTTTGCTCTGAGCTATATAGATCTTCTTGACTTCTCTAATCAAGGTCTTATACTTTACAAATCTTGATGAAAATAAAAAATCAATATAGAAATTTTCTCATTTGCATGCCATAAAATTTTTCAGTAAATCACTGAAAATTAAGAGATGATACATGATAAAGAAAGAAAGCATATCTGGGACTCATTAAGATTCTTGTAGGTATTTAGAATTCCTGATCTATTTTGCTTTTTCAACATTGTGAAATTATTAGCTACAGACTAGGAAGATCTTATAACTTTAAAAATCTGTACATCCATGTGGATTTCTTTTGAATGAACCAAATGCTAAAGAAGAAAACAAATTTGACATTAATTGTTCCATGATGGTAAATGTGAAGAAGGGACTGTGAGTGTAGCTCATGGCTTGTCACATAGGGATCCTAGCATTAATTCTGGAATCAATATATAAGGATAGTCAGATAGATAAATAGATCGATAGATTGAGAGAGAGAGAAAGAGAGAGAGAAGTACATATGCAATGTCTTGATAGTGTTTTTATTTGTTTCAAATCATAAAGCAAATTATAACTTTCTACATGAGGTTCCTTTCCACAAGTCACAAGATAGCAAACTAACATGAAAATATCATTTAATAAAATTGCTTTTAAAATGAAACTGGACCGAAAGTAAGTTGAGTGTCTTTCAGATAAAAGAGGACTGATGCACAAGACTTGACCAAGCTCAAGTAAACTGAGTATCAGCAGTGACCAAGAAGCACTTAGCAATTGATAGATGTAGACCCAGGGAAAATCAGCTCAGCTCCAACTGGTATATCAGCCATACTCCAGTGCAGGCCTTATTATCATAAATAGTTTATCAGTACAAAATGAACTCCATTTTTCTTTCTTTCTTTCTTTCTTTCTTTCTTTCTTTCTTTCTTTCTTTCTTGTTTCTTTCTTTCTTTCTGTGTGTGCTTTATTTGATCTGGCATTTTGTTATTATTTTATTATTATTATTGTTTCTTTGTTTGTACATTAGCTTTTTGTGTTTTATTTAAATGATAGAGAAGAAACCTGAAGCTCAGAGTATAGGTGGCAAGGAGCATCTGGGAGGAGCTGAGAGAAGGAAAAACATTAAAGTACATCGTATGAAAACAGTTAAAAATAATTCATTAGAAATCAATGCCAATATTATCACAGCTCAAAGTAATTTCTATCCTCTTCAAAGCAACTATAGGCTCAGAAGAAGACACCGAAATGAAAATTATTTACAATTGCTGCCATATATTTGCTAAGTGACAAACATCATACTCAATGATTTTGTTTAGGAAAAAGTTGATAAAAGTAAAAATTGAAGCCAGGCAATGGTGGCTCACACCTTTAATCCCAGCACTTGGGAGGCTGAGGCAGGCAGATGTCTATGAGTTCAAGGCCAGCCTTGTCTACAAGAGCTAGCTCTTAAACAGGCTCCAAAGCTACAGAGAAACCCTGTCTCAAAAAACCACACACACACACACACACACACACACACGAACCTATATAACAAGGCAAACAACCATCAGAATAATCTAATAGTTGAAGAATCAGTATATATCAAGTTATACACTATTTTATTGTGTTATATAAAGTTACTTTATAAAGCAATACATTTTATAAATGTGTTATTTGTAATCTGTATAAGGCTATGTTACACAAAAATAACATTTTAATATGTTTAACACCGATTTCTATGCATTTTGACCAAGCATATCCATGCTTTTATTTGGCATTTTGCACTGTCTTATGAGCTCTTCTTGAACGTTGCCTTATATATTCAATTTTCTGAAAATCTATAAGCAATTAAAAGGGAAAAATCGTGGCTAAGTTTGGAAGTCAACTGAAATAGATCTGGATTCAACTGGGAGATGAGTTGCTTGTCATGACTTTAAGGGTTTTCTATCTTGTGTACCATGACTCACTTGAATTCATTTTCTCCCTCCACCACATGGGTTCAGGGCATCAAGTCAAATGAAGGTATTCAGGCTTGGCAGCAAGGGGCCTCACAGACCCAACTAAATTTCATGATTGGGTTAAACTTAGGAGAAAATTTATCCTAAATGTTGGTAGCACATTCTGGTGGTATTCCAGATAAAATGAAGTCTGAGGAAATAAAATCTTGATATTTAACAAATACATTTCATGTTTTTCTGACACAATCATCTGTCCTGTCTGTGTGCTGCTTTTCAGTTCATCTACCCTGTTTATGTTTTCATTATGGCTTCAAAACCCACCTTCTACAGCCTCCCAACATGGACTGAAGAAATTAGACTCCCCATGAATCCTCCAAGCCTTCAACAACACACTGACAATGATGGGATATCCAACTTTGTGGACTGACCAGCTATTGGGTTATCAGACTCTCCACTTAAAGACAGACAATGTTGTAATACCCAGATCTGACCTAAGCTGATAAATCTCCTTTTAATATACATTATCAGCATGAGATCAGTTCCTCTGGAAAACCTGACTAGCACAGAATTCTGTCCCTCTTTTATGTAGATAATACAGCTGTGTATTTGCTTTGTCTAACTCTTCTCTTTCTTTTTCCATATTTCCTGTTTTATCCCATCTTTCTCCTTACTCATATTTTCCTAAAAAGATATACAGAACACTTTTTTAGAACAAAAGCCTCAGTTTAAGATATTATGGTTTTCTTCATCACCAATTTTTTTTTCTGTTCCATATGTCTGTCAAAAACCATATATGTAAAAGGACTTTCTTTTTTTCCCTCAACGAGCCGTTTCCATCAACATTTCCTTCGACATTTCTTTTGATACAGCTGGAGAATGAGCAAAAGACACAAATTGTTACAGAATTCCAAAACAAACTGTACACTTCTTAAAGCACCACCTGGGGCTCTTAATATACGAAGCAGGAAAAGGAAATATGCAAATGCCAATATTAATTTGCATAGAGTTGATTCCACTAACAGTTCTCTTGGGTTTGCTAATGTTTTCATAATTTTCTCTGTATATACTTATCGAACATTTTTTTCCTTGTCAGAAAGAACCTCATGTTTCGCAAGTGTCCATGTTAAATGCTGCCTGGGGATATCGAAATTCTGAATGCTCTCTTTAGATAAGAGTTTCCTTGGACAAGTCTATAGTTCTTAGCAGAAAAGGAAACATTCTGACTGAAAAAGCAATTAGTAATGATCCAACAGCATAATGAGGAGCAGACAAGCAGACTTCTTTATTTTAATGAGACTCTTGATTGCCATGTGTAGGACATAAAAAGTGAAGCAGAAATGTCACTTCATAGATGCCATGATGCAGATTTCTTCCCTCTGGGCTTGGACACCACCTTCTGCACAGAGCCAAGAGTGCTTTGCCACATCTATAACTGAAGCCTGCTGTTAATTGCCACCCATACTGAAAGTCCCACTTTCTAGGTGTGCTGCATGACCTTCCAACCAGCTTTCCATCTTAGCAGAAGATGGGCTGATCTATGTCAAAACATTGAAGTAGAAAGGATCCAATGAATCCTTCAAATGTGGCTGATCTATGTTAAAACATTGAAGTAGAAAGGATCCAATGAATCCTTCAAATGTGTGGGTTTTTTTTTGTAAACCCTTAAATTCTCAAAAAGAAAAGAAATTTTGAGTTTGACATCATCAACAGCAAGGACTGAAGCAGGGCCACTTATTCTCCAGGTCCTGAGCAGATTGAAAGGAGCCCTTTCATGGTTTCTTCATTTCTGTTTAGAGTAACCCTTGTACACTTTTTCTATTTAATGTTGTTTATTCCTATAAAAATATCCCTGTAAATTACCCCTTAATCAAATAGTTTTGAATATACTTAACCTAACAAAATTTGGTATTAATGGGAAAAAATATTACACATCTCTAAAGTCTCTTTTATTTCTATTTTCTAACAATTTTACTTTTTTTCTCATAAACTTTATTAGTCCTTGTTAAGGTGGATGGACAAATCCGTATCATTTTGTGGTCAGCATCATGTAATTAGTATAGAAAGTTCAAGTCAAAGGAACATATCCTAAAGCCACTCTGTCTTCATGAAAAATAACTAGCTTCACCAACCACAACATTTTCTATATCACTTGGTTTCTCTTGTAGACAGGCCAAATCTTCCAAAATTCCTATCTTGTATATCTGTTATCTGGGCAGGGAGTGAGTATTTGCAATCAGAAATCTATAACAGTGGGATTGATTGCTTCAGGCATGAGAAAGTGTGTGTTGTGTACTTAAGTTTAAGATGAGTCAAAACTCCTGATTAGGATGCTGCCTCCTTTGTAGACCCTCCCTTCCAGTAAAAAGACGTGATAACTCCCAGAGAGAAAGTGGATCTTTGGGATGTGGCTAGTTATGAGGGTTGTCAAGAATAGGGTGACACCCTGGGTTTGACCCTAGCATTGACAAATGAACAGCATTAGTGTCCTGAGAAGAAAAGGCAGGGCAAGGGGTGATTCTCAGGGTCACAGAGTTTGACTAGGGAAGGTGAGTGAGACTCTGGATCCAGTGACTGGGTCTGATGAAAGGAAGAGACAGGAGGCACTCTGCTTTCTGATTCCGACCATGCAAATATACAAGAACACTTCTTGCAAACTGGAAATGATCCTAAGCAGAATCTTGATCCCCTGGTACCATTACCTTAAACATTCCTTCATTCAGAACTGCTACAATCCCATGCCTTCTCTTAATGCCTTTCTGTTCATGATACTGTCATCATAGTTCTCAGAGTTTACAAATAGGTAGCCTTTCTATAGGTATAAATGTATACAGAAATAAAATAACTGCCCCCAAAGGTTTTTCAGCTTGTTTCCACATGAGCACTAAGGGTGGGATTATTTCACAATACTGCATTAAGATTATATCCATTTCTCTGCAGGGGAAAGACATCATTCATGGCTTACACACATATATTTTAAAGCAACCGTTGGTTTGACGGGTCCAAGTGCTGGAAAGAGAGGAGTGAATGAAATACTCGTGATCCCACTGCTCATAGAACTTAGGGTCTTTGGGAGAGGGGTAATGGAGGAATAAACATATAGCTACAACCTGCAATGAAGGACTTGAAAGGAGAGACTAAGGAGCCACATTTATGAACCTTAAAATATATTTTTTTCAAGGTAAGATAAGGGGAGGTTTTCCTGATAAAAATTGTCACAGATGTTTAGAAGGGTTTCTTCTTCCATTTTCAGGTTGGCTTTGGTAAACTCCCTTGCACAAAAGTCCTTAAGATATTCAGAGCATGACAAAGCTTTTATCTTACATCACCGCATTTCCATCTGAAATGTTTATTCCTGTTTTCTTCCTCCAACCAGTGTACCTCTTAGTTTGATTTGTTAGCCAATGGAGGGTATTGACTAAGATATATTTGATGCGGTCAATTTTTTCCCTTTTTTAGAATGTTATCAGTGTAATGACAGTGCATCTAAATGTATACCAAAGGCAGTATAAAGCATTGCTCACATATACCCCAATAACTGTCTTCAGTCTCCTAGCAACCCTAAAAAGAGATAAATCTACACATAGGTATATATATTTACATATCTATATATGTATATATATCTCATATATGTGTATATTGCAATATATCACATTTATTGTATATATAATGCCACATATATAACTATATATTTGTCAATATTTATAATATATAATATTATATATTGACCAAAAGTTAAATAAGAATTCAAGCAATTAAAAACAGCAGTTTTATTCAATAGATGTTTCACTGCAAGCTTTTCAAACACATAAACAATTAAGTAGTAGATATAGGCAGTAGCTAGCCAAAAGAAAGCATAAAGTGTTGGTGAAAGCCAATATAATAAATAGGAGCTATGCATTTCCCTATGCTAGTCAACCATATTTATATTTAAGCAGAGGACTCTTTATTGGGATTTTAATTCTACAATATGATTGGCAACCTTTACATGATTAAGATAGCAAATTGAATAAGAACATAGCTGGGAAATGTGCATGGTACTGGTACATACAAGAAGTATAGACTTTCTCCTTGCAAGAAGATTACACATTATATACATTCATATACCAGTAAACTTTGTCATTAATTCTGAACACAAAATAACTTGGTGTAAGTTATTCATTTCAACTAGACTTTTTTTTTCTTTACAAAAATATGTCAAGTTTTATACATTTTTTTGTTTTAATCTAAAGGGGCATTAATTCTTAGAAGGTTAGCTTGTTATTGCAGTTGATTAGTAAACCAGGAAATGAGCTAATTTCCACAATGTTTCTTGACAGAGGTATTTACTCACCATTTACAATGTATTGTCAATAGGTTGCTGAGTTAAACTGTCATAAAAGAAGTTATTTATGGGCTGCAAATAGTTTGATAATAAAATGTGCTTTTTCTTGAATCATTCTTAATTTTATTAAGGTACTACTTTTAAAGAGATATTGTATACAAAGTTTATAGTAAGGGCAGAACCATGTGTCTGACACTGAATAGCAGATGCTATTATTTCTAGCCTTTACTGAACACTAGAACGTAACTGGATGCTATATCCACAGAGTGGCTGAGATATTTTCACAATCAGGGCGATTGTGACTTCCTCCCTAACGATCATCTTCAACTCAGGTGTCGTGAGCATAGCAAGGCTCTGTTTGTCCTCTCCCTCCACCAAATTACTAACCCGTACATCAGCCTAGTCAGTTTCATGGGAAGAGGCACATTTTGAAGCAAGGTCAAGGTTTCAGATTTTAGAGCAGAAAGGCTCATCATGCCTCACCTTTCCCTTTGTCCTCCCACCTTATTAACTTATATTTTTAACATGGAGTGGCAGTAATTAGTCTTAGATCTGGACCTCCACCAAGGTTTCCTATCAAATTTCTTTCCTGTTTATGTTTGAGTTACTCAGCGGTTATCTGTGTGCACTTTGGACATATAAGACCTATATTTTTAGACTCCCTCTGTACAAAGTATGTAATCTTAGCAGGCTGGGCTCTGGATTCTATCATGGCCTTTTGCTATTTCCATTCTCACAGTAATGAGTGAGAGTAGTAATTCATCATTAATGGTCTTCTTTTCCTATTTCAGAGGAGAAAACAACTTTGGTTTAAAGAGATTCATTGATGGAAGTGGAATATATAGTGCCTAATTAGCTTCAATTCAGTGAAACAAAAGTTTGATCCATAAATAAAACTTTGTAAGATGACTATAAATTTGCTTCTAATATATTAATTTCCTCTTCTATATTTTCTGAAGTTTCATTTGAGTTGTTAACTGGAGAATCTCTCATTGGAACACAGAGCAATTAGCTTTTATTGACTGAGAATTACAAGAACATGGAAAAAGTTAATTGTCTACTATTATTATGTGTTGATAGAGTTGACAAGCTTGCAAATGATTTTATCCACCAAATGGAAATTATGATTTCTGAACAACCTATGTTATCTGATGACTATTCTTGGGTGTTTGTGCTTCGTAACTCTTTTAATTTTTTCAAATGCTGTGTGTAAAGAAAACCAAATGTCATCTACTTATGTAGTTATATTATTTTTAAACATGAATATTTCTTATGTTACATGAACTAAAATAATCTCAAAATGGTTGAAGAATGGGAGCTACTCTAGCCTGGACTCTTGTTGTTCATGGGTTTTTGGGTGTCATTTAGTCACTTACTTTCAATAATAGAAAAGCAAAAATAGACAACTTGCTTGTGATCATGCAAATAATATAAGAAAACTGATTATTAAAATTATTATACTATGAATCATCATCTCATAAGGACTGTACATATTTATTGGACACAAATTTTTAAGGTGATTATGTGTCATTTTTTATTACAACACACACACATACACACACACACATGAAAAACAGATTCTTATATCCTGTGTTCAATAGCTTTGTGCTAAGAATTTAGAGTAAGTTTTTGTCTTAATATTCAAATAAGCTGTGTGGTAAATGCTACTCCTTTGAAACCTGCGACAAATAACACATATTTGAAGCACTGCAAACATATGAAACTTATAACTAAGGTGTCCACCAATGAGTTGGAAAAGAGGCTGCATAGAAGTGTCAATTTTCAAACTTCTTTGAAAATCACTTGTCCCCAGTTAGCCTCATTTTATGTCTTTTTTGTTGATTCTTCAATTGTATTCTATGCTGAGTCTTACCTGCTTCAGTTCCAACCCATGTATATGAAGAAATGAGTTTCTAATTCAGCACAAGGTATAATTGGTTCCACAGAAATGTGAATGAATCATTATTACATAAAGGAAAAATAATTAAGTCAGATCAATAAACAGCAGACATTCACTTACTTTCTGATAGTTATGCCCATTTCCTTCAAAAGGACCTTGTTTTTCCATGTATTCCTAAGGCTTGATAAAGCAGCATGATCAGGATTATGATTTTAGAGGCTTAGAATTCCATGATGACAGAGCAAAGGCAATGTGCTAGGAACAGCTGAGAGCTCATATCTTGATCCTCAAGAACAAGGTAGAGACAGGGAATACTGGAAATAGCACAAGTCTTTAGAAACCTCAAAGCCTGCCCCTAGAGAGTAACCTCCGCTAACGAATATAAATCTCAATCCTTCCTAAACCCTTCTATCACCTTGGAACCAAGCCTATGGTGTTTAATATCATTCAAACAATCATAAGCCACAGCTATGTTTGTGATTATAAAAATAAAATCACCAAGAGATAGCTTCATTTTTAATAAATATGTGTAATTAAATATAAATATATCTGTATATAGTTGACTAGTTGCTAAATTAACTTCATATTTGTTTATCTTAGTATTGCAGCTGGTACATTGGATAATGTTTCCAAATACCAACAAAGACGTTATCTAATCCATGTTCTTTTCCTTGGGATCATCTTAGTAGAACAAAATTCTATAAGGTATTCAGTAATTCAGTAGAGTACCTAACACATTTGGAAACAATTATAAGAAGACTGTTTCTTCAATAAATCTTTAAAAAATAACTACATAATATTTGCTGTGACACATACTCATTGACTGTTTATATTTGGAGAATGAATGCAAGTAAGGATTTCTAACAGTGCCTCTTTTCCTAACAAATTAACATGAATTTTATACATTTTATTTCACAAGTATGAAAACAAACACTTAAAAGCAGCTGCTTTCTTATCAAAGTTCAACAGACTCATCTACAGTTACCAAGGATGTAACATTTTCTTTGCACACAAGGATTCCCTTAGGCAGTAATGAGCTCAGAAATAACAAACATGCTTAGATTAATGTCCCAATTAAGCCATTTTGAGAGGGGTATTACAGTCTGGCATTTCTGAAGAACAGCTAAGTATATCTACTTCACAAGAAAGTTATGTCATTAGAAGAAGACCTTCCTCTCCAAGTCAAAAATATGCTTCTATTCCCGAGATAAAATTTGCCATAACATTTAATTATAAATTCAGAATTATAAAACCATAATCTTAAATATGAAAACCTACATATAGAAAAAAATCCCAAAGATGCTGAGATAAAATTACTACTAAATGTTTGTCCACTAAGGATTACTGAATAAGAAAGGACATTGAAATGAGATTAAATTACATGAGTTTTTTCCATTGTTTATTATACATTCATTTCCATCTCTCATTTTAGCAGAGTCCTGTCACTATGAGGATTTGTGTGCACATCTTCACATCAGAGTGTGCCTGTTTTAATATCTGTTTAGAATATACACTATAGAGGGGCTCTTCCTGAAAGATTTTGTAGTCTGTCATTCCATTTAAAATAAACACAAAACACTTACATGAAAAATTTTCTTAGTTATTAACACCATCTTACCTTTTATAAAACTGAATGCACAAATCAATGATCTTGGTATTTCATTTAAAAGCCTTCATTTCAATGTTTACTATTTCAGAAGCTTTAATTCCCTTCAAATTTTATAGTAATCAGGTTCCTCAAACTCACAAATGCAGGAAACAGTGTAGAACAGAAAGCTATACATACAATCTCAGCTTTATTTGTGATTTCTCTGATCTCTTTTCCCTATCTTAATCTTGACACTTGAGGAGCAACAACCCTTAAAGGATTATCTGAGTAAATTGCTTAATACAGTTCCCAGTATAAGTGACATAAGGAAAGACAGTGAGGAGCTCTTTTGACAAACATGAGAAGGCAGTGGTTTTGAATATTATTCTGTTTGGACACTTCATCAAACCAATCTCCTAGTTTTTTCTACTTGATGCTGCCACACCAGTGACTGACACATCTGCTTGTCTGCTCAGAATGCTGCTTTGTAGGCAAACTGAATTTTTATATTTTAGGCAAGAATGAATGTTGAAAGAGGATCAAAATGTTTGGATTCCAGGCTGGAGTAACAGATTAAACTTTCAGTTCTGATTAGATTTTATAAGCACTAAACTTTATATAAGGTCAGAAAACCAAAGAAATACTTGGAGAATTTTCATTGTGTTTATGTTTCATATGTTTTCTTTGACTTTTGACTTATGTGTTACATGGTATTAAAAGACAGAGGCTATGGACCAATTTGGGAATGGTTCTTTTCATTACTCATTTAATTAATGCTCATGTTATGCAAATATAACCTTAAATTTTATATAAATTAATGTTTTTTATGTTTATTTGTTTTGTTTTACTTTCTTTCCTTTTTTCTTTTCTTTCTTTCTTTGCCTCAGAATAACAGAGATCTGTCTGCTTCTGCCTTCTGAGTACTGGGATTAAAAACATGTGCCATCAATGTCTGGCATATTGACTTTATTTAAGCTTGTTTCATTCTTTGAGAATTTTTTGCATGTAGTATGGTTTGATCAAATCTATTGCTCTTTCCATACTTTCCCAATTCCTCCCCCAATGTTCTTAACACTTTGGCCTCTCAAGATTCTTCAAGTTACAATATTTAGAAGTAGGATTATTCTGAGGGAATGATTAGCTAAGGTGATTTTTAGAAATCAGTTTATCCTTAGTGATAAACAGACTAGTTAGTTATAGGCATCATAGGAGGCTAGACAGATGGTTCTGTAGTTAAGAGCACTTGCTTTCCAGAGGACCCAAATTTGGTTCCCAGGACCCACTTCTGATGGCTCACAACTGTCTAACTCTAGCTCCAGGGCATCTGACAGACAGCCTTGGTCTCTGAGGGCACCTTCACTCCCATGCACATTCCCACAAGAAGACACACACATATAATTAAAAAGAAGAAATCCACTAGCATCTGATTTTAAAATACGAGTTTATCAGAGCCTTCTTCTAGCTTATTACAGGTCATTCTGTGATTTAAGTGTGAGTTAGGCCTTATAATTTGGACTATCTTAAATCAATACTATTTTGTAAAAAGTTATTTAGATACATGACAATGTAGTTTTAAAGCCAATCCATTTTTAAGTGCCTGATCATGACTCTTCTTAATTCTTTATGAGTCTTCTCTCTTTCCTTCTCCTCTCTCAGAGTCTTCCCGTTTCCCTTCTCCTCTCTCTTCTGTTCCCTTCTACTGCCTTCTATTTCCTTACGTCCTCTTTTCGTCCCTCTGCTCCATTCCCTTCCTTTCCACTCTTATCTTCTCCCCTCCTCTTCCTCAGTATCCAGTCCTCTCTTATTTTCTTCTCTTGGCTTCTTTTTCTTGTGGCTAGTGACAAGACGCTTGTGGATTCTCAATAAGCACTCTACGCCCATGCATAACCCTCCACCTTAACACAGCACTCTGAAAATTTCTACTTCCTTCGTTTGTGTGTCTCCAACATATTCCTGTCTTTGCTTTTTCTTCTAGCTCACATGTCATCAGCCAAATTGTAGCTCCTCTCCTTTACATGTGTGGAGTATGTGATAGTTACTAAGTAACATGCAAGAAATATCAAGTAAGGTCATTAGTTGTCCTTCACATGGGTGAGCTAAAATACAGATTGCAAGTATTCTTCTGAATTTATTTTACTCCAATCTATGTAATTCTAAGTGAAACTCTCAAGTTTCAACCTTCTTACAATGATGCATATGTTTTTTCAAAGGCAACCAAATTCCAGATAACTTGTATGTCTTCCAAAGATATCTTTCATCTGTTACAAAAAGCACCCATTAGGACTCTTAAAGTTCTTTGTCCTTGAAGAAAAGAAAAAAGAGATGGGAAAAGATACCTTTCCAAGATTTAGTCACAGGTAAAATAGATATGTGACAGAAATAAAAGAGACAACAGGAAGATGAACAGAAGAACCACACTGAAGCTCAGCCATGAGCAATTACTGTGCCAAGGGTGATAGGAAACCCTGCCGACACGTAGCAGAGTAAATGCAGCTTGATCATGCAGAGAAAGAATTGAGATCAAATTCAGTTGCCTAGGGAATAAACAGACTTTAGGACCCAGATTTCTAAACCCCAAACTCAGCTTCAAATCGGAGACCTATAAAAATAGGTAGAGGAAGTAGAAATGTATGGAATTACTCAGCACAAAAGGTTCTGTTTGAAACTGCAATGATGCAATGTATTATTTCACAGCTGTTTTCCACCATAGAGATGTTAAACCCTACCAGCCTCTTAGGAGTTTAAAATGCCTCAAGTATCTTGATTCAATAAACTTGCCAGCTTACCATAAATCTAGTTGGTAAATTTAGAAACATTACTAGCAGAATGTATATTAAAACAAAATGGCAAGAACAGTGTTTTCCATAACTAGCACATGTTGCTGTAGTCTGTGTGATGAGCATTCACTATTTTCCATTATTGAACATGTTCATCCCTTCATAAAAATATGAAAACACCCTGGAGGGTAAAGCAAACACTGCCAGTAGTTTTTTAGCATATTCTTTTTAAAGTGAATCAGTTTATTAAAAGTAAAATGTCGTGGAATAAAAAGTACAGAGTTCTATATATAAATTATTATGTATATGAGAAAAGAAACAAATTTTATGATTTTACTAAAAAAATCAGTTTTGAATCTTTTATCAAAAGAGCATATAATATTACAATGTTCATAATACATTTTATTTCTTAGTAATCAATGCATACATATTTTCTCTATTTTTCTTCTATTTGTTTTATTAAATTTGTTCTTGAAAACTGAATATATACATGCATATAAATATACATTGTATTGTATTTATTGTTACTTCTCATCCTCTCTGCATCTCCCCGCAATCACTTTTGTCTCCTATTCCCTCCAAGTTCTTTTCCCCAGTTCATGTCGTTTTGCTATGCTTTGTGACTTGCTGTGTTTAACCAAGACCATTTGTGTGACCACAGGTTTCAAGCTCTCCATTGGAGCCCATGGTGCTCATCAATAGATATATAACTGAAAAAAGTGTCTACGCTTCTCTCATAGTCCATCAGTAGCAAGCAGTTTATCAGGAAACAGTACAACCTCATAGATGCCTCCAAATCTGTGATTGACCATGGTAGGCCCAGTTTTATGCAAGTTTATTGTAGAAAACTGACTGATATGAAATCATGTATTTATTGTCTGTATCATGTCCAGAAGATTAGTTTTCAGTTTTTATGCATTATTTTATGGTAGAAGAGACAGTTATGCATGGGATTTTGAAGAAAAAAATTAATTAATAAAAGATTAGAAAGTGAAACAAAGTAAGACAAGAATTCACATGTGAAAACTTCATTAATATATTAGTCAATACCAATACATTATACTATTCAAGCATTTAAGCAAAAATAAAATACATTTATGGATTATCCTATGTAATCTTTACAATATGATAGTATAAATGCACTCCTTCCTTTCTTCCTCACTGTCTCCCCCTTTCACCCCTTTCAATTGGGTCCTCCTGGTTCTTGAAAAATAAAACATGAAAACGACCTATTCTTGGTGTTAGCATATTTAAGAGACTGAATAGAAGTTTGAGGGAAAAAGAAAAGGAAACTTTTATAATTTGTTAACCAATGTTATTGTGTTATGGACAGTGGATAATATTATACATCCTCATCTAAGGGTTTATACGGTACTCTGGACCACACCCAAAGCTCATTGAACATAGGAAAAGGACAAGGTGAGAGCTGACACTCAAAGACAACTGGATTTAGGTATGTTCAGAGCCATTGATGAAACAACTAAAAATTCTAGAATGCAGACAAAACAAAAAATTCTAAAATAGAGACAAAATAGAGATGAACATCTCAATATTGAAGGTGTTGGGCAGAAGTGAAAGATGTCTTACTGCTGTAGTTTGGGCTGATTTTAAATGTGTTAAAGTTGCTAATAAAAGTCTAAAATAAACATCACCTTGGATAAAAGTGCAAAATTTGAAGTTATAAAATGCTGAAGTCTTCTCAGGTTTACTTTGAGAATATAACATTATCTGATTAGCAGACTTTATCTTTTCTTTTTTAGAAAATATGTAAGAAACTGATCAAGGGTTGCTGGTATCAAGAAACATGAAATAAATCAAGCAACATATGGTAATAAAAATTACATATAAAACAGCTAAAGAATATACAGAAGTACTTAAATTATCAAAATAAAGGAAAACAAAAACAAAAGTAATAGAGTGCTGTTTCAGATTATGAAGTGTGTTGAACACTAAAATGGTAGAGTTGGTGGTTTGATATAAATGGCCCCCATAGGTTCATACAAAAATGCTTAGGAATTGCACTCTTTGAAAGGAATAAAGAAAAAAAGAAAAGTGTTCTTTGTCATTAAAGGTAATGAAATTTATTACATATAATAACATGTCCTAGGATATTAAATTAAATTAAAAAGTGTTACAAAAAGGAAACATGTTCAAGCATTTTGAGCAAAATATAGTAAAAATTAAGAAACTTCTTAAAACTAAGAGTCTTTAATATCAGAACAAAATAGAATAAGCATATGTTACTCTGTATAATAACTGCAGAATGACATATTCTATATTAAATATAAACAAAGAATTACTTTATTATTGTTCTAATCTGAATATGTTGAGTACCTAATATGAGCTATAGATTTAAAATACAGTAAAGCCTTTCAAGATATTTCCCTTTACCTGAGCTAATGAGAGCTCACTAACTCCAGCTGGACTGGGAAGGAATAAGCATAGGACCAAACTAGTTCCCCTGAATGTAGTTGACAGTTGCATGGCTTGAGCAGACTGGGAGACCACTTGAGGTGGCAGCACGATTTATCCCTACTGATGTACTGGCTTTTGGGGACCCTATTCTCTTTGGATGGATACCTTGCTCAGCCTAGATGTAGTAGGGAGGGTCTTGGACCTTTCACAAGGCACAGTGCCTTACTCTTTCTTAGAATTAGAGAGGGGTGGGGGGAAGGTGTGTGGAGGGAATGGGAGAAGGGGAGGGAGTGGGAATTTGGATTGGTACTTTAAAAAAAAATCTAATGAAAACACAAAATATTTCCCTTGAGAAACTTATAGCTAAGTTTTTTTTGTATTTTTTGTTTTTTTATTCATTTTATTGAACTATACATTTTTCTATCTCAGTTTTTTTAAATATTTAACAACAGCAAAGAAAGAAATGTATTAAAGGGTATATTCCATAGTTTAAGTAAAATAGGTAAATAAATGAATGTGCTGTGGGAGAGCTGCAGTTGAATTCAGCATGGTCAATGAAAACCTGAAGACACACATTGAAGCTCACACTAGCGCCTGGTGTCATTATGCATTTGCTTTTGGACAAGTCAAATTTAGCCCAGAATCTCATTAACATGAGAGGTTTCCCTTGGGTATGTTTTATTTATGTCTGGAGTCTGTTTTTACTCTTTATTTAGTTAATTCCTAAGCAACACTTTAACTTCGATGGCTTAGCCTAAACACCACAAGATGGTGGGTTCATTTTGCTTTTTTCCATCCCATTTTCCTTTAAATGCAATTGTGTGCCAAGAGGCTGTAAAACACCAGATGGAAAAGATGCTGCCACTATCTTCCATACATCTGCATTGCCATGGCTCCCAGTGTCTCACTGTATGCAGGAAATCAAAAATTCCAAGCCTCAGATGTGGTCACATGGATCTTCTGCTGAGTACTATGGATTTGCCTTCAAATGAACCACAGGAATGTTCAGCAATTAATGATGCCCAGCAGCTTCCCCTGTCATGTGTTTTTAGGCTCTTGCAAGCAGGCTTGCAGAGCTGGTCACAATATTTCATCTCAGCTGGCAGGCTGCTGGCATGATGTTTTGTTTTTTGTTTTTTGTTGTTGTTGTTGTTGTTTTCCCCAATTACAAACAATTGTTTCTTACAGTTTTGGAGAGCTGCGGGGCAAACGAAGATTTCATCCAGAGTCTTCAGGCAAGTGTGATAATGCCAGGATTTATTCATATTGAAAACAATTTCAGTGATTTGGCCCAGCTTCTTTGTTTTGCACATTATAGAGTCATTCGAAATGAAAAATCTTCCAGTGAGCTTTAACAAAAGGTACTTCTTAAACTAATTTACAATTAGAAAAGAATTAAAGAAAATTTGGCAAACAAGTTAAGCCATTCTTCACAGAGTGTGACAAAAAAAAACTTCCATTAATATTGGTCCAAAATAATAAGACTTCCATTTAAAAACTATATTCCCATGAACATAGTCCTTAAAAAAATTCTCATAAGAACAATACTAAATAATTAATATTCATATCATTTGAGTAGCTGGGTATGGAATTTAAAGTACCAATACTAAGAAATTAACTTCCTTCCAGGAAATGAATGAAGGCTGGACTTGATGGGTACAGAGTTGTGCATGTTTTCTTGCCTTTCTATATGCTAAATGGTAAAGTAGTTACTTTATTGTGATAAAACACAATGACCAAACCAAGTTTTGAAAGAAAGAGTTTTGTTCTGTCTTATGACTCCAGACGGATAAGCGTTAGTCTAAGTGGACGTATGGCGGAGGGGCAGCAGGAAGCTTTGAGTATGTCTGGACCATAAACACAATGCATAGAGAAAAACCGCATTTGGTAAAAGGACTTGAACTTTCAGATCCCATCTCTAGTGACATTCTTTAAGAGCAAGACCATGCATATATTCTGAGCATCCCCAAACAGTACAAATTAGGGACCAAATCCATAAATAAGGAATATTTTTCAAACCATCACATGTGGTCAGAAATTAATACTTAAAAAGAGTTCAAGACATGTTTTGTTAAGAAATGATGATAGGCAACCTGCCAAGCTTTAATAAGTCTATATTCATATTAAGGTCATCTAGTAAACTAAAGACATGTTTTCTATGGAAAGAAAATTGCTATCAAAGCTGGTGATTAAAAAGGCATGTTTTAAAATTGTTAACACCACAGTGTAATCATCATTTAATATTTGTGAGATAGGGTACAAGCCCAAGAGAAGAATTTTTTTCAGTCTAAATAGGGAGTACAGCTAACATTCAAATACAAATTTGATCTGTTATTCTGTGATATTTTTTGTTTCCTTTACCATCACCTCTATATACATGCTTGAGTGTCTTTTGAGACTTGGAAGCGAATATGGCTTTTAATTTTCCAAGGACTGAAACGTTTTCAAGGATAATTATTGAAAAGCAACTGTGAGCAGGAATTTTGAAACTGGATCAAGAGCTCTACGAAAACGACTTCTTCCACTGGTAAAAAAAAAAAGAAGA
>LOEQ01001810.1:982198-1010184 GCA_001685075.1 Bramus lutescens
AAAGAAAGAAAGAAAGAAAGAAAGAAAGAAAGAAAGAAAGAAAAAGAAAACCCTGCTGTGTTTATAGTGAAGCCCTCGACTGGACTCTGAAAGGGAGATCTTCCTTTTGAAGATTAGGAGATGGCTGAATATATGCTGCATCTGGCTTTGGTGATTAGGGAACTGCACAGGAGGGCATCCAACTAGTACCCCTCCTGCTCTCCTTGGGGTTATCACAGGACCATTCTCCTGACCATCCCACATGTGGAGGAAATGGCTCTGCTCTTGACGGAACTCATTTCCTAGCCAGGAGTTTTCCACCATAAATACATCTTTTCTTTTTATTCTGTGAATGTTAGAGTACATATTTCTTAGGAATATTTACCGTACTAAAAATGTTGGGTGACCTACATATGCTGAAAATTAAAGCCAGAGTCAACTTTTTATGTTTCCATTCTTCTGGGGGGGGGACCTCACTTTTCTCAAATCAGAGTCTGAAGAATCAGCAAACTACCTAAGTAAGACTTTAAATGAAATTTTCTTAAAGTGGAATTTGTGAGGTCATATTGACAGATTATTTCTGAACTCTAATTGAAATGTGAAATAGTGAGCTGTTAGCTGTTAATGAAATGATAGGAAATAGGCTTGTCTAATATCACAGATTCACATAATTTACATTTACACACAAATTCCATTATTTATTTTGAAAGCAGTATCATACCTAGTATATATAATATTAATTTTGTAATTTAAGTGGGGTAGTTATCCCTGTTTGCCATGACTTAAAATATTCAGACCCTTTTTTAAGTAGAGATGCTTTACAAGTTAACAATTCACCAATTCAAATCTCTTGCTACTGTTTGTCATATTATGAGAATCACTCACATAATTGTTTTAAAACTATCTTAAAATAATAACTGAGATTATAAAGTCAATAAATCAGTTAAAATGTGGCAATTAAATAATGTGTAAATATAATCAACACTATGTATATACACATATATATTTATAAAATGGTTTCACTTTGGTTGTATTTTTGCTTGCACACTGCATGTGTAAGTGTGTGTAGGTGTGTGGGTGTAGGGGTCTTTTCATGTTTGTGGGCTCATGTATGTGTGCAAAGCTGTGTATCAATGTTTGCACGTGCATGTGGAGACTGTTCATAGACATCTGATGTCTGATTTCCCTTTACTCACTGGGGAAAAAGAACTCTCAGTTGAATCAAGAGCTCTCTGGTTCCTAGCCTTGCTAGTCAGATTGTTTTAGGGACCTTCCTTTATTTGTCTTCCAAGCACTGGGATTCATTCAGGCCACCATATCTGTGCAGCATTTATCGGGGTTCTGAGGATCTGAACTCTGGTCCTCATAGTTTTACTGTAAGCACTACATACATTGATGCATCTCCCTAGTTGGAAGGGCTTTATTCCATGAAAATTCAATGAGATACAATCACCATAAGATAAAATATGGGAAAAATAACCAACAACATCAATATCATTTATTGCTAATTCATGGGGAAGTTACTGAACTTCATAACCATTGTGAAAAACAATCACACATCTTAGACTCTTTCTGAGAAAGCTGTTTACTTTTCGGAATGTGCTGATGTGAAACTGCACTTCCTAGAACAGGGTAACATAGCAACAAGGCGGGGTGTAGTGTCCCATTAGTTCTGACACTCTGGACTCAAGACAAAAGGTTCCCTGTGAGTTTGAGATCAGTCTCATCTACACTAAGACGATACGAATATATAGTAATTATAATGAAAAACAGCAGTGAGTTAGTTATAAAAAGAATTTTTTGGTCTTGATTATTAATTGTTAATAAATAAATGACAACAAAGTACTAACATTTGATGTAACCACTGGATGGAGAAAGGAATGAATGTATTCATGCAGATATTCATAAACTTACTCAGTAATATAGAAACTTTATCTGCCATATCCAGCTGCTAAACTTCCCAAAGTGAAGGTCACCTTTTTCTTGATGACTTTTCATTTCAATAATCATGTTGAGACATATGCTCTTGAAGAAAATGATGCACAAAGATTGATCCTGACTGTCATGTCCTTTTCCTTTAATGTCCTAACATTTCTACATTTCTCATGTCACAATCATGCAACAGAGGGCAAGCATCTGCCTTTCTACAGATAACTGTACTTCCACAAATGTTTATCCATGTGGCTGGCATTGATGTCAATATTTACTGGCCATTTTACTTTGTAAGGACAAATCTCCCCCATTTAGACATCTTCAGGGATGTACCTTCTAGGTCTCACACAAATCACCAAGGAAATAAAATGTAATGAGTAATAAAATGGGATATGCCAATGTTTTCTAAAACTGTCGGAATTCTTTTAAGTACAACGCAGAATGTTTGTGTGTGTAAAAGTATCTGTTCCCTGATGTTGTTACGCAGTTACACACAAGAATATAATTAGCATTAAATGTGATTCTGTATTTCAGTCTTATTCTAACTACTGATAGATATATCTTGTAAAATGAAAATGTAAATATTTTACATATTTTTATGCTTAGAATGCAAATTAGGTGGTCGTTTTTGTACATACAGCCTATATTTTTAGAAACTTCTCTAACTAAGAAATCAGAGAGGACTCTGGTGGGAAAGTGTTTAATCATCACTGGCAGGGCCGGTAACTGCATATCATAGAGTGAACTACTGTGTAATGTAGCACCAATTTGACTCTTGTATCAATATTTCTCATGAAAAAGATTTTTTTCTCTGTATTTGACAAAGATAGATACAATTACTTTGTAAAAAAGTACCCAGAAATTCCACCAAAGAATAAATCGTATTAAATATTTACCTTTGTTATCATTGGGTTCCATTACTAGAAAAGTTTAAATTATAATAATTCTTCTTTAGTGAAAACATTGGTAACTCCCCAACACCAATATTATTAGGCAGAAAAATTTGTCACCAAGAAGGTTATATAAGACTATATTTTAAAATTTTAATGCTAACTCAAAGACATTTTAAAATTGTAAAACCGTTTTTATCAGTTGTGAAGCACGATTAATAAAAAGTCAGAGACAGAAATGTAAAGTATTTCAAGACTTAGAAATTGAAAGAAGAACATTTCACAACATGAAGTGCTGTCATTAGCAGCATTTTTGGAATTATTAATATTTGTATTTTTCATATTAATTCTTCTTATGACAAATGTAATCAGTTGATACTCATACAGCTAGGGTAAGAAAAATGACCTGAAGTCCAAAAAAATCAAAATAACAATGTGAATATCTTCCATGTTGAGAAACTTGCATAATTTTAACTGAAAAGACAATATATTGGCTTTATACGTAAATACAGCAGTTTGATCTCTTATGTTCTAAGACCAAGTTAACATTAAGTGACATAATGCAATTCTTATTCTTGAAAATTTACAGTCACATCATATTTATCATAGGAAATAGTGAGCTCCTGTGCACTTGAGAGGTCATGAATGAGCTTTGCTGTCTGCCAGCAACAGGGGACAGTCAACTCTTGATCACACCAAATTGGCAAAGACATTGCTGGGAAAGCACTGAGCTCCCTGGAGTTTCTAAAGTAAGGAAACCAGAGACCAGGCTGCACTTAGGTGCTGTGACAGACTAGATGGCATGTCAAGTTGTCCAAGGACTAAAGAAAGATTTCTCTTTTCTCAGGGGCAAGAGATGGAATAAGCAGAAATTCAGTTTTGCCAAAATGGGAACACAAAAGACAGTATTGAGAGAATGGGAGAGCAAATGAAATTATTTCCAAACCTCCTCTCCTAAATCAGTGAAGAACGGCAGAACAACGAGAAAGCCAAGCTAGAGAAAATGGAGTCTTTCTAAACAGGAACATAAAACTTCTTATATTGAAGGAAGCAATGAAGAGACACGAAGCATAGCAAAGGATGCTCGAAAGGATGGTTATAGCATTATCTTCGACTGGCCGTTTTCAGCTAGATGAGGATGGAAGGGAAGGCAGATGGGAATATCAAAGAAGTGGACATATAAATTGTTAGGTGTTGTTAGCATATGTGAAATGGATGGAATGATCAGGTTAGATGGTAAATAACACTGATGGTCTATTGTTTTGATTTGGGGTTTATAGAAATGACTATGGAATGAGGTTATGAGAAACCAAAGTAGTCTGAGTCACATAGTGTAAAGACCAGAGATGCAATGTTAAAAATGTTGTGCTTGTGGGTATAGATCTAAGGAGCACTGTTTGTAAAACTACAGAAGAAAGGGGAAATTTCCATGTACTTTTGATCGTAGAATAGAGTTCTGTACTATACATATTCTTCTACAGGATAACTGCCCCTCCTCATCCCCTTTAAAGGTAAATAATAGCCTCATTGTCATAGTCTTCATTTTTGTCCAGTCTGGTAATTCTCTCACTTTAATTCCAATCAGAGGGTTAACTCTGAGGTCATCTTCCCCACTGATACTCTCAACTCTACTTACATACTCACTAAATTCACATTAGCCTCACCTTTAGCCTGCCATTTAACCTTCTAATCTATTCTATGGAACTCATTACTTACCATCAACCGATTCCTTCTGGGTCATCAAATACTGTGCCTCCAATCATGTACTTACTCTTCTTTCTCCTCCTTCCCTCTCTCTTCCTCCCTCCTTTTTTGTTCACAATATTTTATCGACTTTTATTTACAGATTGTAATTTGGGCAGCCCTAATCCTAGAAGACAGAGTGAGAACACCCGTTGATCAACAATCCCATTTCTTAGATTTCAGTGTGTTCTCTTCAATGCAAGAATACTTTGAGATAATCAACAACTGTAGAAATGCCTGGAAGATTAATCAGAAAATCTATTCCAAATTTTAGGTTTTGACAGTTTCTATGAGCAATGAAGAAACTTATCCAGTTCAGTAGGCAATAAGAAGAAAGTGTGGCAAGTGTCAAGAACAAGTCATTATTTACTTCAAGATAGTACCTGTTTTGATAACAAACTAATTTATAAAATTATTATTTATACTATTATAGTTTTTGTGGCAGAGGCCACCCATTCATTTCCCAGCTGCCCAGACCCAAAATAATCATAGTGAACTATATTAATTGCAACACTACTTGACCAATGATTCTAGCATATTCCTAGCAAGCTATTAAATCTTAAATTAACCCATTTCTATTAATCTGTGTATTGTCACGTGTTGTGGCATACTGGTAAGGTAAGGTTCTGACAGGTGTCTGGAGTCTGTCTCCTGCAGAGGTACATGGTTTCTCTTTGCCTCCACTTACTCTCTTTACTTTGGGTCTGGGCAGCAGGAAATGAATGAGTGAGCGGCCTCAGTCATTTTGTTTTACTGAGTCCTAGGACTTGATTATCAGGCAAATATAGAAAAAAAATGTATTTCTAACCATCAGTAGAATACAATAGTGAATGTTTATTTGTAGCAATAGACAAAGGCATAAGTGGAAGAAATAATTACAAATTATTCTAAGAGAATTTTAAGCAGTGGATCAAACCTTGAGAATGATTCTATTAGAATAGAGAAAACACATACTCTCTAAAGGACAGTTCTATGGTGAGACCAAAACTCCTACTATTCATACATTGATGAAGCACCCTATCCCCATAAATATCCATCATCATATATTAATCAAAGGCTTTATATAAGTTAAAGAAATGAAATATATTTGCTACCTTCTTTTCACAATTTATACGTGTCAGATTATATAGCATGCCATAAATCTGTGCAATTATTATTTTTAAAACTCACTTTTGTAGTTTTTATATGATTTTATGATGAAATACAGTTATAAAATATGAAAAATCTTGAAAGAGGAAAATCTTTTAAATTCTTACCATGAAATTTATTATGTTCTTTATTTTGTACTTCCAAGATTTAATGTCTTATCTGTAACAAAATAAGGCTAAGAATAATGTTGATCCTTACTCAACTGTTCTTAGAATTAAATATGACAAGAAGAATTCCTGATGCAGTTCTGACACATGAATATGGTAAAATATTGCCTGCCCCATTGTATTTTGCCCGGGTTTAAGTATTTTAACAGGTCTTTTTATTCCAACATTGTGGTTCATTTCAAGTATAGAATGTGTATGAGAACATGCTAAGGAGAAGATTTATTTTCTTTTTTATTTTGCCTACAATATTTGAATGATTCTCAAAAGCATGGAAAATACCAAATGAAATACTCAGGATGGCTCAAATTGCCAAAGTTCCATTTTCCCATCTACTTTGATTCCACTTTTGGGTAATTCACAGTGTGTTGCCTCCACGCTGATTCGGCCACTAGCCAATATATTGATTGCGATCTCACCTCTTTTACCTCTGACCTCAAATGTTGTATAGCTGAGAGAACTTTCCAGAACACTCGTCTAAAACTGAATATAAAAAAGTGCATGTGCATTAAATCACTTACTGTAATCACTTAGATAATCACTTTTCTTTGCAAGAAAAGATGCTTTTTTTTCCTTCAGTAATCTCTTTGTAATTGATTTCAATTTCAGATAAATATCTTTCATTGTCTTGCTTGCGGTAGACTAACCTATTCAGAGAATTATATAGTTAATTTTTTTCTTTTTTTCACAGTTCTTAGAACAGTACCTGGTGGCTATATGTACATGTGCATGCACATAAGTGCAGACACACGTGTAAATACACATTTAGCCAAATAATTGAAACTTCTATATAAATATATCTATTTTCATTTTATGGCCATATAATGCACTTATTTCCATGTGTGGGTTGTCAGGTTTTAAACATTAAGAGTCTTCATCAATCTCCATTTGTATTTTTTGGTGATGTTTGTGATGATTTGGCTCTTCATGGAGCATCTTAGTTCCTAGTCACATGAGCCACATTCTTTCCACCTGTGAGCATCGTTTATCATGCTGGAGATACTCATGTTCACATGGTAATGTTGATTTACCACACATATATTTTGATATCCATTTGTAATAAGATTTCATACCATAAAAAGTTACAGCCTTTTCAATCAATAATGATATTAATTAAAGCCTCCCTCCCACGAGTTTTGAGAAACAAGCAGCAATACAAAATAATCAACCCTGGAGCCTGCACGAGGGCAGTGTGATCCTCGTTGTCGTAATCGATTTGGTGAAGGAGAATTTCATCCCAGCAAACCCAAGTCACACTCTCCATACTATCATCAGTAGAGCCCCAGGGGCGGAGCTAAGGTGTGGAGAAGCTCAAAGGAATTTCAGTAGGCCCCTTGCTAATGGGGGAGCTACTGTCGTGTTTAAATAGTGTGAAGATCGGGTTGAAAAAAAAGAAAACTGTGAAGAACTTTTTCAAAATTCTGACTAAGCAATCTGTCAACATTTTAGATGACTATGTATTCAAGAAATCAGTGGCGTTCATTCCTTCGATAAAGATAATGTTCTGTGGTGGAAGCATTGACTAGACATGTTGCAGGAAGATTAGTGAGTTTTAAACATTGCATCTGTGTGAACTTTCATTAGAACCAGTAGCTCAGCTTCCATATCCCCTGCTGGTACTGATTAAAACCTGAGGCAAAAATCCTCCTGGTGGCAGGAGGCCACTCCAGACAGTTCAAAAGAGTCAAACTATTTTCCTATCATCTTTAGAGAAAAATATCTGAATTATAGTTTAAAATCATTTACCAGTGTTGGGCACAAATGGACTGTATCCATATTGCTATTACAATGTCATTTATTATATTCAGATGCTATGGATATTGAACCATAAAATATATTATCCTTTCTAATTCTTCCTAGAGTATAATGGTGAAGTCATTCATTTCAAATGTTTTGTGTAACAAAAGAAAATGGCTGTGCCAAAGCTCACAGCTTGAAATTCAAGTACATGGGATTATAATTGTTGGAGTATTCCTCTCCAGAGGTCAATTGCTAAAGCTGTGGCTACTGCATTTCCTGTGTTATATTTACTCTTGTACTTNCTATTTTCCTATCATCTTTAGAGAAAAATATCTGAATTATAGTTTAAAATCATTTACCAGTGTTGGGCACAAATGGACTGTATCCATATTGCTATTACAATGTCATTTATTATATTCAGATGCTATGGATATTGAACCATAAAATATATTATCCTTTCTAATTCTTCCTAGAGTATAATGGTGAAGTCATTCATTTCAAATGTTTTGTGTAACAAAAGAAAATGGCTGTGCCAAAGCTCACAGCTTGAAATTCAAGTACATGGGATTATAATTGTTGGAGTATTCCTCTCCAGAGGTCAATTGCTAAAGCTGTGGCTACTGCATTTCCTGTGTTATATTTACTCTTGTACTTGAAACATTGACAAGAGATTGAGGTCTCTGTTTGATTCAGACTTTACTTGATGAGTCTTTTCACTTGCTGGTAAGTTATATTAAAGATTTACATGTTAATATGAGAAAAAAATGCAAAAGAGTCATGTGTGGACAGTGACTTAGACGTGGGGAAACTGTTTTCCTTGTAAACACAGCCCAGGGAACAATTCTTTCCACAGGTTACTGCAGCCATAACTCTAAAGAGACACACACATTGCTGTGATTAATACTATACAATGTATACTATTTTAAACAATTTCTCACTTATATTTATTTGAATTTCATTCATCTTTCTATTTTTCTGTCTACTCTTTTCACATGCATTAGTAAATTATTAGCAATTGGTTTTAGTGATTCTGTTGTAACAGTTAACTTGATGTTTTTTCCAACATTTCTTGATGTGCACTATCATCCACTAAATAATCTCATTTGATTGTAGGAGAAACAATTGAGTCATTTTGAATTTCTGAGAGCCAGATAGATGACTTCATATATATAGTAAGACAATTTTTAAAAAAGTTTACTTGTTACTTAATAAATCTCATCCTGAAACACTTTTTAGATTCGGTGTCTTGCAAACAGTGAGCACACAGGCATGACAAACTGCCATAGGTTCCTGTCCCTAGCATGCTCACCTACTGTGGCTTCCTAAGGTTTGAGGCGCATAGTAAGCATTACTTCACCTCACCCATTCTGCTTTTGCCATTGAACAATGGTTGTGGTATCTGTTTTTTTTAACCTGAGAATCATAGAAAGTATTAAAAAAAACACATGCAAAGAAGACTATTTTTAAAGACTACTACACCAATAATCTCAGTTTAAAAATATTTCCAAGCTGCTTTAACTGAAATCTGAAAACTGTGTGGAGGAGGAGCAGTAATGATTACTCCACTCCTGATTGCCTTCATTTGCGTGTCGATCAATGCCTCAACGCTGCCCCTTTTACATTTCCACAGAATCTAATAACTCAGGTGAAATGCCTTAAAGAGTTCTTCATATTGTTTTAAGACTAATTTGTATATTTCTGAGATCATAACGATTGCTTCATTTCCCACTCCTCTTTCTTTCCTCCGTCCCCTCCCACACAACCCTTTACACTTCCTTAAATCCATTTCTTTTTTCATGGTTGTTATTTCCGTGTGTAAATTCCTAAATACAAAAACACAACCCTTAACCCTGTAAAGTGTTACTTGTATGTATATAATCTCAGAGCTGAGACTTGATACTAGATAGCCAAGGGGTGGAGGGGGGGATCACCCTGGGGAAGACCAAATGGTTTCATCTTTTAAATTAATATTTACTTTACCTACGCATTTATTTTGCTATTACTTATGACTGATAATCAGAATGAGTAGATAGTAAATTTAATACCTTTGTTTAATAGTTGTGGGGAAATGCAGTTATATCAGCTTTTTATCTAAGATATATGGCTGGTATTTGCACTAGAATCTAATCTCATGCTTTCACACCATATCAGTTCTAAGTAGCAATTCTTTCTAAATCAAAGACAGTACAATCTCACTAGTTGTCCAAAATGCAAATCAGTATTTGTTTATCTTGCCTATCGGCAATTAAAAAGACTCAGTATTAAAAACTCTGTCCATAATTTGAAATGTTTCTCATCAATATAATGTTAGGCCCTTCCCTTTCTGGGCCAAATTCTGTTCAATAAAACTTTATCTGAAGCTTTTCTGCCCGTGACTGTGGTCACCAGCCACCTGTGACTCCTAAGCAGTTCGTGCTTTTAACAGGGCCAAGTAAGCGCATGCTTTTCTCCAGCTAACGTTCTTTCAGAGGCCCCACATGATGGGTGGCTCATGCTGGACAGCGGCAACTGAGCTCTGTCCCTCTGTCCTAGTCTTCTTTCTCATTTCTCCTTTCCCTGTGTTCCGACCATTTTCTGTTCCAGAAGGTAACTGCTTCCTCCTGTCTTCTCGTCCCCCAGCTAATTTCTTTCTCAAATTCCTTGCCTTTGTCAATGTTTCTATCTCACGATGCATTCTAATATTAATATTTAATAATAATACCATGCTCTTTAGACAGCTTTTACCAGAACTGAGAAAATGGAACACTAATGCCCTGTACTTCACAAGCAGCCAGGGAACGAAGCTCTGAGAACAAAATCATGAATTGTGACTTGAGACTAGATAGGTTTTGTCTTATAAAAATTGCAAAGAATAACATATACTGAAAGATTACTTCCTGATATCTTAACACTAATAGTTTGGCAATTATTTCATTGTTTGAACAAGTATTATCTGAATTAAAAGAGTCTAAAAACTCTCTTATTCCCAAAGACATAGACACAAATGAAAAATTGCACAATCTTAGTGACTGTAGAGATGGCTCAGTGGTTAAGAGCACTGCTCTTCTTTCCCATTACCCAGGTTTGGTTCCAAGCATCCAAGCCCTGAAAGCTCCAGGCAATCCAAGGTCTTTTTCTAGCCACCCTGGGTTAGTCAAATGAGCATTTGTGTGCACGCGTGCACAAACACACACACAAGTAAATTATAAAATAAATTTTATAAAGCCATGTGTTAATATTTTGTTAGAACATTCTGCTCCAACAAAATCTAAGATGTAAAGAAAATGAACCAGATCCAGCTAAAATCAAGGAGGTGTGATTCCAGTCTTGGTGTCTTTACATCAAGGACAGCATCTCCAGTTGGAAGAGACATCATGAACTACCTATTATTTCTGTGTACTTGGTAAATGGAAAATAGTTTACACATCACTTCTATTTCCACTAGAACAGTTTTCATCCACGGGTAATGAACATAGTCATTCACTTTTCCCTTATCAGTGTGTGCATGTAGTGGCAAGGAATATCATCTCTCAGACAAAACAAAAACAACAACAACAAAAAACTCCCAGAAAGCAATTTGATCCATGTAACCATTCAGAATGTTTTGGTCCAGTGGATCATTCATGGCAGTTGCTTTAATACTTAGACTGAGAGAAGAGCGCTAAACTCTCAGTGAAATCATACTGAGAGGTTCTCAGCAAAGAGGAAGCAGTCATTGTTGACAAACATCATTCACCTCCATCACCTACTTCTTTGATATCAGCACTCACAAATGGTTTCCATACAGCCTCTGATTTGAAGTCTATTTTTGAGGTGTGGTTGACTATAGACAATAGTGCTCATGGATGCAAGCACTGATTTTTTTTTATATTAATACACATCTTAGAAAACAGTTGGAGCTTGAGTAATGGCTTGGCTTACTTCTCAACTCTAATATTAACAAATCATTGAAATTCACATCATTTCTGTTTTGTAGAACTTAATCTTTAAAACCTATGTCTTCTTACTTTTTTTGTTTAATGACCATGCTTCCATCACCTTGAAATGACATTTTGTGTTATACATCTAACAAAATCTCACATATCCTTGAGGCAAAATTCTAGCTACCTTTTTAAAAAGAACTATTACATAATTGAATTCTGATTATATTTAAGTTCTTAAGCTGTTTTTGATGCAAAATTGCAGGCAATAAAAATTCATATGCACATAATTTAAATCATGTACTAGAAACATTATTATATACAGTTTATACAAACATAAATGAAATTCTTCAGGTCTTAACTAGCCACTGTTTTCCAAATGGTTCCAATTCTAAGGTTAATGTTTCATTTATATATTCTAGCTATCATTTTTATTTTGACATTTTCAGGCTTAATTCTAGCCATTGTTTATTTAATAGAATGGGGTATGATTTCTTTCCACTTTCTAAATCTTCTCCAAAAGATAAACTCTCTCACTTCCATGCCTTTATTCCAGCATTTATATGTGTGTGTCTATATATCTACATCTCTATATCTATACCTATGGATGAAACAATGTTTTATCATTTCCATTTAGGGAAATGAGCAGAGAGTCGTTTTTCACTGCTGTCTCCCTCTTTGAATTGGACTTTTTATCTCCCATGAGAGGTATTCATATTAGAATTAAAAAATAAATTGATTGCCACATAATCTAATAGGAAAGCATTAGAAGTTAACAGAAATGAAGAAAATGAAATTGCCTTAATTCCCGAGTAACTTGCTAAATAAAACTGTATCACTGATTTCCTTTGCTGACAAATGCCTTCCTAGATAACAAACCTGAGAAGTGAATTTCATCTTGGTCATGGTGGTCAGGGATTGTTGCTTGATGGTTCTGAATTGAGATACCTGCTAGCCATTGTAAAAGTCTTTATTACAGTTTGTAAAACTCTAACTGTATTCTTTAATTATCCTTGGGACTATGTTCTGGTATAAGAGGACCTTCTGTCTATGTGTTACTTTTATTGGTTACTGAATAAAGAACTGCTTTGAGCCTATGGCAAGGAATAGAACTAGGTGAGGAAAGCTAGGCTAACTGCTGGGAGAAAGAAGGACAGGTTTGGAGAGATGCCATGGAGCTGCTTCCTGAGTCAGGCAAGCTGAAACTTTGACGGTAAGCCACTGCCATGTGGCAATACACAGATTAATGGAGATGGGTTAAATTAATATGTAAGAGTTAGCCAATTAGAAGCTAGAGCTAATGGGCCAAGCAGTGATTTAAATAATACAGTTCTGTGTGATTATGTCAGGGCTGAGCAGCCAGTAATCATTAAGAGGCTCACTCCCTCCAAAAATGTTCACCAACTGAAGGCAATCTCCATGAATGAAGGAACTGTGTCTTGTTTCTCTTTGTATCTGTTTTATACAGATCAATTTACAGAATACTTGATCTACAGAAAATGTTTGGAGAATGATGACAAGTAATTCTTAAATGACATAATGTTTCATATAAAATCCTATCAACACATAGATTCTCAATTTTACATAAAATTCTATCAACACATAGATTCTCAATTTTCACATAAAACCTATCAACACTTAGAATCTTTTCAAGATAACTGATAGTCAAATAAATTTCATTATCAAATAATAAGACTAATTTCTATACATTTCATAATTATAATTGCTACATTATAAAACATAATCACACAGAATTTAAACTTAATTTCATTTGAGAAGCAGTTTATCTATTTTTAAAAAGCAAGCAAACATGTGCCACTTTAATGATTCATAATAGTGTTTATGCCCATACTAAGCAAGAAAAGATAATTAAACCCCCTAGTGAGCTCTCATAGAGAGCTGATAAATGTTTATTAATTATTATAAATGTGCTATAGATAACAAAGTATGAAAAATAAAAGAACATTTTAAATTAGCTTGTGACTAGTTGTGAAATTGAATTTTGCTCATTGCATTGCTCTAATTCATGGATATATTTTCAGTTTAGTAATTAAATTGGGAACTTTCTCTTAAGTGAAATTTTCAAATGAGAGCTTGCAAACGAGCATTGTTAACAAAAAGGTCCAGTACAAACTCTGTATTAAATTATTTTAACAAACTTATGATAGCATTGTTTTGATAATAGCTATTCCTGAGACATCAGAGTTTAATTAGACCATCTTGTATTGGACACCCTATAAAGTTAATGGATAGTTAGCAACCTTAGATAATATGGCATGAAATAAATCATAATACAAGATTCCTTCCATTTACTGACTTCTACAGTATGATATTAAATTGGTTTGAGATAAATGGCTTCCATCATAGGCTTCTGTTGAGGACAAAAACCAGAAAATGATACTATTAATATACTAAAGTCTCCTCATTATTTTCCCAGATTAGAATAAAGAACTCAGATAACAGGCCTGTAGACTTTCCTGAGACATTGTCATTTCCAGGAATTCAGTGACTAAAAAGTTCATGATTATTTATATGAATCAGAAAATGTGAAAAAACTAGGAATATTGTTAAAAAAGGAAAATGTTCCAATACTCTTTTTGAAAAGATGTTTGTATGTGTAAGCTCCCTTGTTTGATTTTGGTATCTTCTATAACTCAAATATATGGAATTAACCAACACTTTCTAATTGGATATAAATCTCACTCCACAAGATGAAACGTATACCTGGCATCATTATCATTACAAGAAACTTTGGTTGGACAGGAGAGAACCAATCATTATTATGCTGCTAAGATAACATGATTCTTAATGACCTATCATTCTAGATCAATGTATCTCTCAACTCTCATCAGGGTACAACGAGACAGTTATACTCGTGTTGTCAAAGTTGTTACAGGAGCAGATACAAAAACTGGGAGAGTCTAAGTTAGATCAGATCCCATCATGGTGAAGAGAGATGGGCACAAGGCTCCACCCTCTTCATCACAGAGTTATTGGCAATTGTTAGCTGCTGGAATGAGTAGAGATATTTCTCTGTAAGTATGCAGCCTCTGATGTGTCTGCCACACTCTCCTGGAGTATCACTCAGCTAAGTACATTTAAGCAGCACAAAATGATCTTGAAGGGAATTAATAAAAGGAAGAAAGGAAGGAAGGAAGGAAGGAAGGAAGGAAGGAAGGAAGGAAGGAAGGAAGGAAGGAAGGAAGGAAGGAAGAGAGGGAGGGAGGGAGGGAGAGAGAGAGTTACAAGAGTAGAAGGTTCTGGGAAAAGTTGGGGGAGTGAGAAAGAAATTTTATTGAACCATATGTATGAACTTAAAGAACTAATAAAATTTAACAAAACAACCAATAAACAGATGTATCAAATAATAATGACTAAATAAGTGGATGTAGCATTTTTCTAGCAAGATACATTTTTTTTAAAAAACCATGGAGCAGTTTTAAAATTATTTTAGAACTATTTGGTTTTGTTCGAGTTATTTTTGTAACTTGGGAATTTTCTTTTTCTATGCAGGTAGCAGATGCAGAAGGTGCTAAAAGCACTAATTCTGTTTTCAAAGAAAAAGAAAACTAGTGTTATCAAGTGCTATTTTGACACTCTGAATATATTTATCAGTCAGGGCTACAGTGGGAGTGGGTTTCCTGAGAGAGATGATGACAAGGTGTTTTCAAATGTGCTAATTGTAAATTTCATGTTAATATTCAAACCAAGGCAGAAAAATGAAGTTAAGCATTACATTAAATAATGTTTGTCAACAGACCACTAAAATAGTAACAGGTATTTGTTTCAACTCCTCAAAGATTGTAGGATTTAATAGGATTCTAACAGCAAGAAGTTCAAAACCATCACCAACAAAGAAATCCTCACGAAAAGTTCAAGCTCCCTCTCAGGGCATGTCCTCTTGGTCCTGCTGAGTCAGGATACATGGTAATTAGGAAGACAGGCAAGGAAACACTAGACAGAACTCTGTGTGATCCTGTCATCAACCCTTGCCTCTGTGCTCTTTGCCATATTCTGGGTCATAACCATGAAAGTCCATTCAGATGCCACTTTTGGGTCAAAGACACACATTAAGAAATCCAAATGAATGCCCATAATAGGAGAGAAAATGACCTAAGGACATAGTTTTTTCTGCTGGTTTCCATTAAACATGCAATTTGTTCAGGTTTAAAAAAAGAAAGTGCACAGTTTGTAGCTCAAAAATTATGTCACCTTTATCAAAAAAATTCAGTTTAACTCATTACTGAAGGGCTATGAGAAGTAAACCATAAAGCAGCCATATGCAGCCGAGGAGAACTTGGGGTAGAAGAATCGTTTCTAGGGCAAGTCATACTCGGCAGCCATACTGTAAAGTCAAAGACTAGAGTATTCCCGAGGATACTGAATACTTTGTGACTCGGCACACATCTTGTATTCATCTTGATGAACATCTGATTCATCATTCCTTATTTCTGATAGTCTGGAAACTAAAGTATCACTATGCTCATACCGGTACTTAGTGTCTTTCCTTAGTGTTAGTGTAATTTCTACACTTGGTCCCCATTTAATACGGGAGGAAGCGATACAGGGCACAGTGGTTAATTGTAGAAAATGATTGCCAATAACTATTTTCAGAGGTCTGAGAAGCCATCTGAAAAATCAAACACTACACAAAACTAGGTACAGTGGATTGTAATTAAGCATCCCAGCTAATGGCCCTCGAACAAAACTCTGCTGGAAGACACAATGATTAAAGACACCTGCAGGTTAATAATTAGATGCATCTGAGTAGAGACGCAATTAATACAGAGGAACTCTCCCAGGAGAGAAAAGGCTGAGCAATAAACAAAATAAGAACCATTCCAAGCTCCTGCTTTAAAATATGCTTCTAATAAAGTATCATAAACATGAAACTTCGAAGGACACAATACAGTACCTGGTAGTCTATTCTGTAGCATATTCTTTTCAACACTGCACTCGTTAAAGTGCTTAGTGACTTTAAGCAAAAATGGTCGTCTCATTTAATTTACCAAATATCAAACAGTTCTAAACACCATAAGCAGTGCTATATTAGGCAAAACAAACAAAACTAACATTGACATCTCTCTAAATTCCTAGAATTTGTTTCTAGAATGTGTGAATTTTAAAGTTGAATGTTCTACTGATATTCCCTAATGCACTGTTTATAAATTGAAATATTTTGCTTTTTAAAAAAGAAACTGCTTTTTTTTTTCTTCAAACGAAAGCATTTTCTTCATCTCAGAGCACACATCATTTTGTCTTCAATAAGTAGCAATGCAGTATGTTTAGCTCATATGCTTCTCCCCCCGAGCTTGCTGGTTTCATATTGATCTTCATTGTGTATACATATGTGAATTTCTCAATTCCTTTCTCTTGCTCTCAATTCTCAAATTTATATAAATTGTAGCTATCTTCAATACACATGTAACATTCGAGTAGGTGTGACTGTCTATTTTGAAGCTAATTGTGCAAGTCCATGTTTTCAAGGAATATTGCAAATGCTAATGTATTCCTAAGCAAAATGGAAACATAATAAACTGGGGAAGAAAGACATTAAAGGGCATTAATAGAAGCTCTGACCATGTGACCTGATCATTAAAGAAAGACTTTGAGGGGAAAAGTCTCCAGCATTACAGAAATAGGAATCATGAATTATGTATCTTCATAAAGTCCCTTCAAAAGCATGTAAAAGCTGAGCCCTAAATCACAACTTTGGGAATTATTTCTATTATCTTTTCTGTTTTATAATGAATCATTTGTAACATGATACTCATGGGTATATAACCTACAGCAATTTTTACAAAGTCAAATATGAAACTCTCACAAATCCAATAACTGCTGTGTTAATCTTTCTAATTGTGTCTTTTCTTTTAGATTGCATTTGTTCTGGTTGCTAACCTGCACAGCCCAAGCTGACCATGATGAAACGGTAGCACCAGAGGTGACCCAACTATTTGATTAAGTATCAGCTTATGATGATTACCAGGAAACACCTGCTTATCGACCTTCTTCTTTTACTGTAGCTCTCAGTTCTTGTTCCATTTGATAACTTTTATGTCCTAGCCCCATAGAACTTTCTCCATTTTTCTATTTGCTTATTTGACTTTATTCCTATGTCCTAGCATTGTACTTAATGTGATCTTTTTCCCTTCTTTTCCAAAGGAGATGGTTGTGATATTTTCCCCTTCTTTTCCAAAGGAGATGGTGCACTGTCTGGGAATATTTTTCTTCTGTTGCTATCAGTTCTTTGCAATGCTGGTACTAAGATCTTGTCTAGGAGGTGTTAGAGATGAAGGTTCTTATGTGCCCACTCTAGAATCACCAACTCTTAAATTTCATGTTCAGGAGATTGAGTTTCTCTAAATGTAAACACTGAGAAGTACAAAGAGAAGATAAAACTTTCCCAGCCACCCATTTCCTACTCTATACTTCCATTCTAAGAACTAACATTAGAAAAAGCATGGGACACATCAAAGCCATGGAAAATTGTATTAAAGTAGAATTACAGAAATGAATATTATGACTTAGTTTAATGAAAATTCATGTGGATATCTCTCTACTACACTTAAACTCTTTAAGTTCAACATATCCTTTTCTATCTTTAATGTTAGAAACATTGGCAACATCATTTCTTATAATCAGTCAAGACAAAAGGGGATCATGACACAGATCATCTGAACAGAAGGGAAGTTGCCCCGTTTGTACCTGTATTATTAAGGTGCAATTTAACAGTATTGGATAGTTAAGCTGCAAGGCAGTCATTGCAGCCCCAGGTTTGTTCCTGTGGAGACTGGGCGACTAAAGGGCTAGCGCTGGTGTGCTGAGGGGAGCCCTACTCTATTTCTTACAACTAGAGGGAGTCTCTTCCAGTACTGACTAAATGACTGAAAACGTAGAAGTCCTTAGAACTTGTAATGTTGGATTTACACCCTATTTTCTTAATCAGTATCACAAGATAGATATGTTATAAGGGTTATTGGATGTAAAATATATCCGTACATATGTCTTTTGTTTAATACTTATTTCCTTGGGAAATTGTCAAAGGAATCTTAAATTCTTTCCAGATAAACTCATTAAATAAAATTAGAACAAAAAGTAAAAAGAGTGAAGGAGATATTGGTGCTTTCTTACATTGAAAGGGAAATGAACAGACCTCCTCTGTATCAATTATGTTTATACTTCTCTTTAAGCCTAGCTACATAAGACTTTTCAAAAAATGCTGTAAAACATTCCATTACTAAAACACTTTCAATAATTGTTATCTAAGAGATAGCACATTTGTCTATATGCTGCCTCTGTGGGTGTCTTGAATTATTCTTAGACTAAGATGACTTTTCACTTTTTCCTTATAAAGTGCTGACTAAGTCAGTATGTAATGCTATGGTCCAAATTATTTCTCCCCAAATTAAACGTAAAAGCGTCAGCATTGGGAAATGGGGTAATTGTCAGGCAATTGAGTTTAACAATGGCATAAGGCTGACATTCTAACCAGATAGGATTGGTGGTGTTATCTGCAGGGACACTTCATGTCTCTCTAGGCATGCATACACGCTGAGGAAAGGACATAAGGACAAAGGAAAACAGAAAGCAGGAAGAAATAGCAACATCCTGTCCCTAGTCTCTTGGTCTTTAGTCTTTAGAGCCATGAGCATGTATCTGTTTTTTACAACATCCTTTTACAGTACTTTTTATGGCAGAAAAGACAACAAAGAAAACTTGTTGTTTGTAAGATAGTAAATTAGATATACAACACCTATGGAGCCTTTGATATCCTAAAGTAGGGAATGATGATTTAACCCAAAGCAGTCCTCTCAGAAGTTACTTCATACCGTGAAAAAGTCTCTAAATAGGTCTGCATCTACAAGGTTCTTTTCTTCACCGTGTTTCTTTGCCATCTTCCCTCTTCCTGGAGTCTCTTAGTTGACAAATATTTATCTTCTACCCTTAGGCCTTAATAATTCCACATCCTTCAAACAGTGGGTACGATAACAGTTGGTTTGGTGCCCCATTGAATGACAGAAGAGACCAAAGGAAAAGATCATATGTGGGATTTTTTGTTGTTGTTGTTGTTAAATATTTATTTATTATGTGTACAATATTCTTCCTGTGTATATGCCTGCAGGCCAGAAGAGGGCACCAGATCCCCACTACAGATGGTTGTGAGCCACCATGTGGTTGCTGGGAATTGAACTCAGGACCTTTGGAAGAGCAGGCAATGCTCTTAACCTCTGAGCCATCTCTCCAGCCCAATATGTGGGATTTGTATATGGTTTAGATTACCAGTGTTTAGATGGCCAGTTTTGTACAGAATCAGAATATTTATAAGAAAAATCATACCGTGTTAACATTATGGATCTCTATAAAGATTGGTCACATGTCCTGTTTACCTATTTTCAAAGTTCAGAGGGAGGTGCCAGCCAAAGACACCAGGTAGCATCTATAATTGATAAGTCATCATTCTTTACCAAATGGGTCCTCTTTAGAGTTTCTGAAAGTCACTTTGCTGAAGTTTAAATGCAGTGTAATACCATAGACCTCATTTCAGGTCTATGATCTTCTGAACACAAATAGAATAAACTTCTCCTAACATTGACCAAGGCCTTTGCAACTGTTTGCTATTGTATGAGTAGGGAGCTAAAACCCTTGCACACAATTTTCACTCCTCAACTTGTGCTAATACAATAAAATACCTAAGATCAAGGGATTTACAAAACAAAACAAACAGCAAACAACAACAACAACAAAAAAACAGAAATGTATTTCTCACCGATCTGATAATCGGGGAACCTCAAATCAATGGCCTTTGTTTTTGTTTTTCATTTTGGGAGGTCTCCTCTCTGCTTTGAAATGACTTTCCAGATCACAGACCTAAGGAAAGCATTCTCACGATAAATTGTTAGGCATATCTCCAAAAATGAGTTTTATTATGAAGATGGTGTTTCAACCAAGCATTCCACTGATCCAAGTATTCTGTGTGCCCAGCAGTCAACGGATTGTTTTCTGAAGTACCCTGCTCTGTCTGTTTGCAACTTTTGTTGACATCATCCGTAAGGAATGAGACATTAACATCTGATGTGGGTGTCCCTGCTGTGGGACAATGGTTTGTAGCCTGTCAATTGTACTTTAATAAAATGCTGATTAGTCAGTAGCCAGGCAGGTAGTATAGGTGGGATAACCAGACAGAAATTAGAGGCAGCAAATGAGAACAGGAGAATTCTGGGAAGAGGAAAGCTTGGTTGGCAGTCCTGGCCCAGGCACAGAAGAAGCAAGATGTGACAGCCTCACCAAAAAGGTACCAAGCTAAGTGGCTAACATAGACAAGAATAATAGGCTAATATAAGTTATAAGAGTGAATAAGAAGCATGAGCTAATGGGCCAATCAGTTTATAGTTAATGTAGATCTCTGTGTGATTTCTTTGGAATTAAATGACTGCAGGAACCGGGCAGGACAGAAAACTCAGTCAACAAGTCCCCTCTGTGTTCCCCAATGGTACAAAAGAACTTTGGTGACAGTCCAGGAAGTGAGATGGCTCTGTCAGTTCTAGAGTCTTGGAAGTTGCTTAAATGCCCTTCCTGTTTTCTTAGGTAATATTATATCCTTCTGGAGTCTTTGATGGAGTTGAAAATGTTATAGTTTTCCTTTGTTATGATAAAAGATAAAGTAGATATAACTATTGTAACTGTAATTCTCATTTGATACCTATTTTGTTATGTGTAATTTTACTATGTTAAAGCCTTTATTTTTACTTAGACAGAAAAAGAGAGGTGATACCCTCTGTGTGCTGTGATTACCATCAATGAATAAAGAAACTACCTGTTGATAGGGCAGAACTTAGGTAGGCAGAGAAAACTGGACTGAATTCTGAGGGAAAGAGGGCAGAGTCAGAGATACTCAATGGAGCCACCAGAGTTAGACATGCCGAATCTTTGCCAGTAAGCCACTGCCATATGGTGATACATAGATCAATAGAAATAGGTTAAATTAAGATGTAGGAGTTAGCCAATAGGAAGTTAGAGCTAATGGGCCAGGCAGTGTTTTAATTAATATAGTTTCTGTGTGATTATTTCAGGTCTAAGCTAGCCAGGCTACAGAGATGAACAAGTGAACCCTCCTCCAACAATTATCAAGCATAAAAATTCTATATCATATCCACAACTTCTTAAAATGCCTTTTCCCATTTACCTTCTGTCTCTATCTGAAAGAATTTTAGTTATTTATACTTCAATTATAGAAGCATTGTTTTTAGAACTGACATATCCCCCAGTGGCCCATGTTTTAATATCTTGTTCCTATTGGCAGAAATATCTAGAAGTACGTTATTTGGGAAAACCTTTGAAGGTTATACATATTACATACTGTGTTGCTCTCTGCTTCTTGGTTTGCCCTGTTGTGAAGTTATTGAAATTACAACATATACTTAGATGCATCATGGTAGACAGAAAAAAACATGAGCCTAAATAATTTTTCTCCATTAAATTGTTTCTATATGGTAGAATGGTTACATTGATGAGCAAAAGTAATTAAAGTATAAAAATAAGTGAACAACAAATGTGTGTTCAAATGACCATTGCTGAATAAGAAATTCTGTGATGCGTAATGTCAGAGATGGGGGCACCAGGGCTCCGGGTTTTTTTTTTATTGGGAATCAGAACTGAAGGATTCTCTTGCAGTGAAAACATGTGAATTAAAATACAACTATCACACACAAAAACTTTATGCTATTTTTTTCCAAATTAAATCAACAATAAATCAAGAACCTTAAAGGTTCCTAAGGGAGCTCTCTGGACAACAAATAAAAGGAGAAATGTTAAGAAATGATGTCAGTGTGACTATAAAAACCTTATCCCTTGTTTGTGTTTGGAAGACTCTTGATGGATGATAGGAAGCATGGCCTGACAACAGCAGAGTTAATGGTTCTTAGAAGTCAAAGGCACTATTTTTCTTTGTATTGGTCTGAACACAAACAGCCAACTCTTTCTCTGAGCATTTAACCCAAAACTCTTGTTTAATCTAATGGTACGCAAATTCTTCTACTCCTTTACTGAGATTCCCAGGGTGACTTATCTCTCCAGTTAATCAACTGTGGCTAGTTTACTAACCTGTTCCCCTCTTTAACTGGGATGTCCCAGGGAAATTTACATTCTTTAGACTACTTCTGCCAGGCTTCTGTTTGGTTCTTTCTCCAATCTATTTATCTTAGCTAGTGCCATTCTCTACTTCAAGGCCACCAGGGTCAATAATCAAATTAGGAATAGCTCTAAGCCTTGTCCTTCTGGGTGGCAAACTTCAGATGCTCAGTGTGCCTCCGGCAATAGGAAAAATTGGGTGGAAGTTGAAATTCTTTCCCCAGCATCCAGAGTTCCTTTGTCAAATTATCAAAGTTTGTGAGCAAGCTTTCAGAGTAGAGTGTGTATTCAAAAGTCTGGGCCAAGCTTGAGGCTCTTTAGTTTTCAGTTCTTGCTCTGCAACTAGAAACACAAGGCATGCCTGTGGAATTGAGACTCGCCACATATTTGCAGAGAGCATATCGTTCAACTTCTTCCATAATTCAAAGAACACCTTTATAAAAGAAGTCACACATTCAAGCAGAAAGTATGGTTGACTGTAAAAAAAAAAGACACGAGAGGTTCCCAAAGACCGGAAAAGTACTCATCAGAAGTCATGGACTTTTTTTTTTTTTGAAAAAAAAAACTATATAGCATTGTCTATGATTTACAAGTCATTCGCTGCACCCATATTCCAGGTTGGAAATAATTAAAATAATTAGGAAGCTTTTTTATTTTTTGTACTTGCAATAGAGCTTACCAACTTTGCCTTAGAAGAGGTTTAAATATTGACTGATCCATTGCATTGTGACATCTGTCAACATTTGTCAGGCACTAACCATAATCTTGCTTTAACATTACTCTTTTAAGAATAAGAAACACCTGGATTTCTTTTTAGTTAAGTAATAATTCAAAATTTAAGTCTGACTTTTCACAGAAATGTAAAATGTTGAAATTTCATACGGATTATTTAAATATGGCAGGACATCAATTGATACAGTATTCTCAAATGCCCTCTCCTCTCTGTAGTCACCTTTGTGTCCTAGACAAGTATACTACTTAAATGTCAATACTCCTACATATTTTTATGTATCTATTGAAAGTCTAGGAACCACAAATGTCAGTGGATAGAGGAACATCTGACAAGCTCAAGTTCTCACTACTTACATGCCCGTTTTTGCCTCTTAGGGCTTCACACTTTTAAACTTCAATTCAAAAATCCAGGTAAGTAGAGTCTACAACAGGGGGCCATGTAAAAGTCAAGCATTTCCAAGCTAAGCTGTGTATTTAAACACTGCACGCTGATCCCACTCATCTTGTACATCACATGTCGCAATTTCATCCCATTTCTAAAATAACTGATATTTCAAAAGTCAGATAAGAGTCATTATGTGCCTCTCAAATTGATTTATGTACTTCTAAATTTTAAATTCAGGGTTGAATTCTTAAAAACATTAAGAAACTGTTTTTATTTGTTACTGTATTTAATTGTTTAACTTAAGATTTATCAAATGCAGACAGTGGATTAGGCAACCTGGGTGATAACGATGCATGAGCTGTGTTCCCAGAAGTTCAGATTCTAGTGAGAGCCTACTAGCTGGAAGATTCCTCTGGATGTAGAGCCAGGAGCAATCTACAAAGTTAAGTATGTCTGCTTTATGGATATTTGAGCATACCAGAAAGCATGAACTTCTGAGTACATGTTTATAGATGATATGCAAGGTATTACAAAAATAAGTGGATAAACTAGAAAAGTAATAAAATAAGTGTTTAAATGGAGATTTCAGATGCCAAACAAGATCAAATGCACCAAATTTCGAAAAACAAAGTGTAAAATAAAACTGTAACTAGAAAGTGTATCCCAGGTGGTTCTAATAAATGTCAGCTTCGTGATTAATTGCATATTAAAAAAATCATCTTTCTTTTTCTAGACTGTATCTAACTAGGTCATTTCTTAATTTTTTTTTAATTTATGTGTTTGATATTTTGGCTTGATTTTCACAAGATTACACTTTCCTTATTGATGCTTTCACACATCTGTAGTATAACTGACTTAGATAATAAATTTAAATACAACAGCATAAGAAATACTGACTGACATAAGTCTCATGAGTCCCTCGGCACATGCTTTTGTGTTGTTGCTCTTAAAACTTTCTATCGGATAATCAATGTTTTCTTTTAGTTTTTTTTTTGTGTGTATAAGGATAATATATTTTAGAAAAACAGTCTTTTCTGTTTTTGTTTTTCTACTCTTTGTTTCTTGAAATGCACATAAGATGCTTTGATTTGGGGCATCTTATCATCCATTACATCTCATACTCACTAGTCTGTATGAACTGGGATCGGAAGGTAGCTTTTACCCTCAGTACAGTCACACTCTTTGAAATACTCTTTATGCTTAACCCCTCACATAACTCACTCTGTTTACAGCAATGGAATTTCAAGTTTAAAAAAGGCATTGTTCAAAATTAGCTCCTCATATTTCATGAACTAATAATTTCTTTATTTCCTAATCATATTTATTAGTACTTCTCACAATCATCAGTAACATGCCCCAAAATCCTTTTCTTGCTTAAATACATATTTATGTTCATATATTTGATGATGCCTGTACACACATATATCTGAATAACAACAGCAAACACAAGCTTTGCAGGCAACAGGTTACAGGTACATTTTAGGAACACACACACACAAAGTCAAATGACATGTGTGGACCAGAGCCATTGAAACAAAAGCCAACACAAAATTTGTATGGCAGCCCTTTGCTCACAGGCTATGGCTGAAAGCTGGAATTAGCTCCTAAAGTGGCAGTTGTGGTTATTATGAGACATTAGTTTTTCCAATCTGATTACAGGGAGTAGAAATGATTACTTTGGTGATACTTTTTAGGGAATATTCTCTATTTCATTGATAAAACCCACGATACTACCTACACATGAACACCTGTGCAGAGTATACAGATCATTCAACAAATGATACACGAATGTTGATTTTCTGTAGTAAAAGCGCTATGTAAATTAACAGCAAAACAAAAATGCAAGTCTACGTTTCCAATAACCTAGAGGCAACTAATATTAAATTTCCAATAACCTAGAGGCAATTAATTCATGTCACTTTGGTATGGCAAATTATATTTCTACCTCAGTTTCGTAATTGATATAATAAGTCTGACGATTTATATTGCTCAGAACTTGGAGGGAATTAAATTATTTAATGAATATGCAAAGTCTATGAAGATGACAAAATTTTACACAAATGAAGCAATTGTAGATGTTATTTTCTTGTCTTGTCTATTTTTGGAAGGCTTATTTTGGTATTCTAAGCTAAGATACTTTGATTGGGAAGTAAAATATTTATGCAGTAGTAGTATTACTAATGCAAGTTATTATTTTTAATGTTTCATGACATACCTAATAGAAGAAACATGTAATTAAGTCATTGCATATTTGTTTTTGGCCAAAGCTTCATTTTTAGCTAATTCTAATATGTGCTAAAAAAAAAACTGCAAGAATTCAAATGTTTTTAAACGAATAAATAGATTACATTTAGGAATATAGATGTACCTACATGCAATAACAATTAATGAAATAAGAGGTCATGAATTTGAAGGAGCATGGGGGCAGCATAGGGGACAGTGTGGAGGGAGGAAAGGGAAAATATGAATGTACTTGTATTATAATATAAATGTACTTGTATTATAATATAAATGTACTTGTGTTATAATATAAATGTACTTGTATTATAATATAAATGAACTTGTATTATAATATGAATGTACTTGCATTATAACCTCAAAAATTAAAACAAGAGTAAATAAAAACATGACAGAGTTTTTATTTACTTTCATTATAATTGGAAAACAACTCATTATTATAAAAATAATTTACAAAGTACTTTTTATTGAAGTTATTATCCTTAAGATTTTTATATTCTACACACAAATTCTAACAACATGGAATGAGTCATATCAAAGTCTGTATCCAGCATAATTACAATCAGAAACATAACAGCATAAAATAAACTATTTTAAAACCAGTAGGTGAAGTCGTTTTCCTTATGATTTCTATATTCCACATACTCAGGAAATTTAACAACAGAAACAGCATGGAATAAATCATATCAAAGTCAATATCCAATATAATTTATGAAATGTAACAGCATAAATTATACTACTTTAAAACTAGTAGGTTATACTTTATTATCTAGATAGTTTCCTATAACTAAGTTTTGGTATATCAGTGAATATATCATATCTATACTACAGAGAACTCTTTTTCTGAGAGAGAAGCTATATTCTTCTCTTGTTTGTAAAGGATTTTAGGATTAAGGAAATCATAGAAGATAAAAATGAAAGAAAAACTTTTGTCTAGAAAAATGAATCAACGAGGACTATCATTAAGTAGACAAAATCTAAATTTGAATTATAAGAGAGGAACAATTTAGATTTTATTTTTAGAGAAAACAATGTTTCAGAAATAAGGTCCGTTTCTGAGATGAATCCATAATAGGCAGAAAAAAGCTAGCCTTAGAAAAATTGAAATGTGTATGTAATTATCATGCCTAAGAAGAAGCTAATGTTTTTTGCCTTCAGCCAATAAATGTATGTATTATTATTTGCAAAAGGTATTTCTAAAATGAAGTAAGAAGACATCATCTGGTGATTTATAATAAATATTGAAAAGAGATATTATAACCAAACCTATAGCGGCATTAAATTGTCAGGCCTTAGCCAGGGAGCCTAGCATGCTTCCTTTAGAATGATGTGACTGTTTCCTCTGTCGTTTCATGGACAAGAGATTTATCTCCATTGTGACAGGGCAGAGAGAGGCAGGTAGGTAGAGGATGTTTAGATAATTTGACGGGGGTGGGACAACTCAGACAGTTCTTCCAATGCCTGGTATATTCCTACTTAAACAACCTGTGATAAAGCCAAGCAGATTCTTGAATTGCTCTCTGACTGTTTGATAGCCATGTGGTCCCTTTTCTTGGCACAGAGCCCTTTCAATTTCTGTCTCTCCTCCATGTTGGGTCATACCATGAGGAATTATCCCCAGCGGCTGAAATGATGCCCTGCCTTATTTGGAAAATTCAGTCTCTAAAAGGTGAATTAAATCGTATTTTAAATCAATTAAATAAGCATAAATTCATATGCATATGATAACAGAAAAGAAACTAAAATGCTTGCACTTTGGTGGTTACTTTTATTACCAGACTCAAATGTTATGGGCAGTCCTACTTCCATATGAAAAGTCAGTCAAGAAGACAAAAGGCATTGAAGAAAGAAATTGAAGAGGACACCAGAAAATGGAAGGATCTCCCAAGCTCTTGGATGTGTAGGATCAACATAGCAAAAATGACAACTCTACCAAAAGCAATCCATAAATTCAATGCAATCCCCATTAAAATCCCAACAAAATTCTTCACAGACCTTGAGAAAACAA
>LOEQ01001810.1:1012119-1022718 GCA_001685075.1 Bramus lutescens
CCACAGGGCAGGGAACCCTGACGGCTCTTTGGACTGGAAAGGGAGGGGGAGGGGGAGGGAATTGGGTGGAGGGCAGCAGGTGGAAATTTTTAATAATAATAAATAAGAAAAAAATTTTAAAAAAGACAAAATCCCTTCTGGTGTGAAGCATTCCTATCCTGACGTTACACATGGCTCACAGCACAAGTTAAGTCCACTCCCCACCCAAATGTAAGGATTCTATAAGGATGATTTAGGAATTATTTTCTCCAAATAATATTACATTTGTTTTCAAAATTTCTTTTCGAAGGTCTAATTTGAAACAGTTGATATGCAAAAAGAACAATTGGCTAATGCAAGCTTTTAGAAATCTCATTCTCCATGAAAGAAATCTGTGTCAGAGTCTTTGTTGGATGTCTCTATAGCCTGTAAAGTGGCATTTAAAAAATAAAGCTCCACAGCCCCAAAACTGGACTTTAGAGGTAATGAGATTTTAACATTTGACTTTCTGAGATAATTTTTTTCTTAACTTAAAACTCTAGAAATCGAGGAGAGAAATAAGAACTAAACAAGTGTAGGGCACCTTAAATTGTCTGCCATTTTCTTTTGCCTTATAAAATAATAGTAACCTATGTCAGCATTAACAATCTCAAACGTATAAACAATGAACATCTGCCCAATTGAACCACCTCCCTGTGCTTATCACTGTTTGGTAAGCACACATTTGAGTTAAAATGTAGCTAGTTTCTGATGACTAGAGAGTTTACTCTGTTCTCCAACTCACTTCCCAACTTTACCATGCCACGAGAAAGGACTAAACAATTAACATACAGTTCATTAAATCAGAGAGTTTCAAGCCCTTGAGAAAATCCCAGGGTGCTGGGAAGTCGTTGAGAGGTGCAGGTGTGCCTACTTACAGCACGTACGGATGGGAAAATCATCCTTCTTGACTCTCCAGTCTGATTATGTGGAAACAAGACATCCTCAACCTTCATTTGTGTTTTGTTTGCCAAAAATAAACCAACAAAATGGAATAAACTGGCAGATTTATGGCACAAACGAACATAATACAAGTTTGGATATTACATATTGCAAACTCTTTTTGAGATTTAGAAGTGAAGAAGCTGTAAAACAGAGGCAGGTAGCTTCATTCACAAAGACAGCCCCCAAATTTCTAGAACTGACGTCTTGGGAAGTCTAAATATGTCATTGTAAGTTCCAAAAGGAATTTATTTGATCATTAATTATCAAACCAAGTATTTTCAGTATAACTATTTTTTGCAACTATAATATTTTAATATTCGTGATACAAAAAGTAAAATATATACAAACTACAAGAACCCACAAAGTGAATGGGATGTTTCTGTATGACTGTTGTAGCATATTTATGTGAGCTACAGGCAGTATTCTGTACATAATGCTTTATATTCAAAATCTGAAGTTAAATCATTGTTGAAAATGAAAACATACATATGTCTATTTATGTTTCTTTCCCACATACTTTAATTTAAATGTTCTTGTCCACATACATTAGTAAAAATACATAGAATGTTCTTTGCTCCTTTCAAAATGGAAGTTCTTTGAATGACTCTCAGACTTCTCACCCTTTGATCAAATTAAATGGACGACTGAAGCCTGTGCCCTCCAAGCAGTTTTTTAGACAGGAAAAGATCAAATGAAAGCAATTATACTGTAATTTGTTTGGTAAGGTTTAAAATAAGGAGCCTATTGAGAAGTGCTCTCATACGTCAACTCCGGCATAAGTAGCTTGATTTTTATATTTAAAATAAAATAATCATGCTGAAGTACCCACTAAAATACAAGGCAGTTGTAATTAATTCTAAAATTCTACTTTCAGAAATAAAATGTCTCAATTTGAAACAGTATAGTAATTGAACAAGAAGTAGTGTCGATTAACCATATAATTTTGTTTTATAAAGCAATATATTTATTGAAAATTTAAAGGTCAAATAAAACACCCATAGTTATACAGAACTCTGTCTACCTACTATAACACATTCAACTAGTATTATTGATACATATACACAGTGGTATTTCTTTTACAATATAGTATAACTAGTGGACTAAATGTTTTAAATCTGAGTGTGACATTGGTGATCAACAATGTGTATATATGTTTGAATTTCCATAATGTGGGTGCATGTGGGTTTGAAGGCACATTTACAGGCCAGAGCTCACTCTGTGCTTTTTGTTGATATATATAATCTGTGTGTGTGGTGTATGTGTGTTTCAGACAGTTTTCACTTTTTAAACATATAATACATCTATTTTAATTGACTTTATTATATTTTTTACATCCCAACATCAATTTCTCCTCTCCCCTCTCCTCCCAGTACCTACCCTTCTGCCATATCTCCCATCCACTCTTTCTAATTAGAAAAGAGAAGGCCTCTCATGGATATCAACCAAATATTTCATATCAAGTTGCAGTAAAATTACTCCGCTTGTATTAAGGCGGGACAAGACAATGCAGTATGAGAAATAGGGTCCCAAAAGCTGACAAAAGAGTCAGAGAAAGTCCCTGATCTCAGTGTTAGGATTCCCTCCCAAAAGAGGAAGCTACTCAACTGTAATATATCTGCAGAGGGCCTAGGTCAGGTCCACGCGGGTGCCCTGGTTGTTGGTTCCCAGTCTTAGAAAGATAAACATTGTATACATTCTTTTATAAGAGCATATTAGCTGTAAAGGATAGCCATGCTACAATCCACAGAATGAGAGAAGTTAAGCGATAAGGAGGGATGGGGGGTTACTTAGATCTTCCTTAGAAAGGGAAATATTATCGATTTCACGGGTGTACTGGGAACAGGTGCGGATGAGAACAGGAGGGATCAGGTAGAGGGGAGTATAAAGCAGGAGAGTACTGGAAGAGACAATTAGAAAGATGGGGAATTTGGAGCCAAGATAGAAACCTAGTGCAGTGGAAACTCCCAGGAATCTACAAGGGTGACCATAGCTAAGATTCCTAGCGGTAGAGGATATGTAGTCTGAATTGTCCATCTCGTGTAATCAGGCAAGACTTCATAGGTGATCATCAGAGGGGCTTGATCCAGCAACTGATAAAAACAGATACACAGATCCACAGCCAAATATTGAGAGGTGGAATAAGGAGAGGAGAATTGTACGATCCAGAGGGGTCAAGAAAACCTACAGAATCAACTAACCTGGGGCCATAGAGTCTCACAGAAACTGAATCGAGTTTTCCTTTTTCCAAAAAAGTTTGCACATTTGGGTGAATGTCATAATAAAGGCTTGGAACTTGCCAAGGAGGCTGTACTGGCTAAACGGTGAGTTCCAGGAAGGCTACTGTATCTACGTCTTCATTTCTGGGATTACATGCACATGCTACCACTTAGTGTTAAGTATAAAATTAGAAAGCAAACAATAATGCTAATTTCTCAGGTGTTTTGGTACAATTATTAAATTCACTACACTTGATTCTAATAAATTTAAAAACTGGTGGTTCAAATGTCTATGACTATTGAATTTTATTTCCCTTGTAATTTGAATTCTTGGGTTTACAAAAGTATTGGTTCAGAACCTTATGTGAATAAAAATAACAAAATCATATAAAAATGCAACCCACCAGTGCCTATAGTTTGAGCATCAGTGTGGAAATAATATTTCATAAAGTTTCTGATATATTAAAAAAAGGAAGAAAAGAAAAAAATAACAGAATGGAACTAGAATATTCTGTGAGATGTCCTTAGGGAAAATAAACTCCAAGCTTGACATTTTTAACGACAGCGCCATTGCTCAATAATTTAAATTCTGATTCCCTGCCATTCTAACTGCTTTCCATTTAGCTTCACAAAATCTGTTAGTCAGACAAGTATTGTGCATTATTAAAATCCCTCTTGACCTTAAAAACTGCAATGTGTGGTCCTACATTGTGTCATTTATTGCGTAGTTATTTCAGTACAAATCTTTTCTTATAGTTTGCATGGAGATATTTTTTATGGACATACAAATCATTATCCAGCTTCACTTTAGGTATTTAGTTTTCCAAATTGTATACATACTAATAATCTATTGGTCTAATTGCTGAACATCAGCACATGATTTTGTGACTACAAGTTTAAAATTAAACAAATAAATATAGTTTTCTTTTATTCATGACATACTGATGCTTATACTAAAGGCTCGTCCATACATCTACAGACATCCAGTGGCAAAATTTTTGAAGAATGTCCAAATAAAGGCATATGCTAGGAGTGAAATGTATGATGTCAGCTTGAGTTTCAAGCACTTCTTCCCTGGAGACATAATGGATGGGACCAAAGTGAACAAGGGATGTGAAATGCAGAAACTAAGAGATTCTCATGATTACTTCTGGGATGTCTGCTGAATAATTTTTCTATTCATCAAAGTAAAGTGAAGGAGGTTGTTACCTTAACTGATATTCTGGAACAAAATGAGTTGAAGTGAGAAATTACCCAATCTACTTTCTTGCACGGAATGAGGAATATTTTGCTTAAAATATAATCCAAGGTAAATATTATCAAAATAAAAATGGTGGTATTTATAAATTGAAGGAACCCCTGAAATATAAGCATAAAATCATAATATATTTGAGCAATAGTCTTCAAATATTAAACATTTATTACTTTATTAATCCATGGCCCAGTACATATTAAATAAGAGTGAATTTGCGAGAGGACCTTATTTGATTCAGTGAAGCAACTCATAATAAATTACTCTGCCAAGCACTATCCAGGGCTCCTGAGAAAAGCTCACTCACATAGAAATGTTGTATGTTTCCACATTAGACAAGCTTATATTTCATAACAAAACAATCCTTTTAAGTACCAGCATGACTACAGCAATGACAAAGGAAATAGCTGTACCTCTAGAAGGCAAGTATTTACTGGAAAGTAATTTAACTCATATTCTTAAAGCCAATGTATATGAAAAGTGCCTGTCATGATTAGCATTCTTGTTAATTGAGACACTGAATGTGGGGGTTATTATTGTCTTTGAAGTAAAAATAGAAAATCTCATTATTAACTTACATCTTAACATAGCTAATCCCATGTGCTTAGGTCAATGAACGCTGACTACCAACTATTTTCTATCTTTACCCAAGGCAAAGAAATGTAGCCAAGAAGCTGCAATTAGTTTAAAGTTTAATGTACTTGAGAAGTAAAGGGATTTCTAGGTAAAGGACAACAGAGCAAAAGCTATCATAGTATATAGGATGTATATGAGATGAAGTAATTTTGGGTGTGTGATGGTGACAGTGGTCAACTCAAGCTGACTTTCAAAAACAAATTGTTAGGAAAACAATTTCCATCAAAGCTGGATCTCAAAACATATGTAGAAATCCATCAGCACAAGGAGATAGGGAAGTGTCTCACCAGGAGAGAAGTGAACGTAGAAACTCCAAAGACAGATAAATGAACCATGACCTCAGGTTATTAGTTGAGTTCAGAGACCAGAAGTTATCTTTTATCCTTCACAACAGGAATCACTGATGGCATGGTATGACAAAATTTATAAGATACCGCTTTTTTGATGAACATTTGTATAATCTGATAATTTTCCTAGAAAGTTGACTTTATTAGGTGTTGAGACAGTTTCTTTGTATTTATTTTCTTGGATAATGACACATTAGACTAAGGCAATGGTGTGGTCAATGGCAAAGATTTGAAGCAAAGTTAATTGATGATAAAAGACACCGCAGATCGCTTAAACTATATTCTCTATTTGTTTTGATGGGACTGGGAACGCTGCCCTTGAATATGTCCCACTTGGATTTGAGAATACTGTCAAATCCCCAAAGTCACTCTCCTTTACCATACCTTTGCCTCCCAAATTAGATAACAAACACTTAGGACTCTTTCCTTTCCAGAGATAAGGCCATAAGATCCATTTGAAACCCTCTCTGTCCCCACAGGAAAGAGACAGTCTTATCTCTGAAGAAGTAAATGATGAGAAGGCTCTGAACCCACAGACCTTCCTGTTTCTCTGGCAGTCTACTATTAGATAGCTCCTGCCACTCTGTCCAATCCGACTCCCCAAGACAGACTGTTCCTTCATAAGATCAAGTATAGAACTATACCACTGTAACTAGCTTGCATTTTCCTTTTCATAAAATTTCTAATGTCACATAAAAGTCATTAAATAGTTTTTGATGCCTTTATTCTCATTTATATCAATGACTTCCCCTTCAGATTAGACTGTAGGGTTAGGGAAAACAAACAAACAAACAAAACCATTTCTTCCACTTCAGTTTCTAGATGAGGGTAAGGCCATACCAAATGAAGAAGTAACTCACATGATTTTTGCCTTAATGGCAGATGTATGAAATGATACGACTAATTTGCATGTAAGAGGAGGTTAATTGTGCTGCAATCCTAGAAAATGGAGGAAATGTGCATACTGTTTTCCTTGGGGGGAGGCAATATCATGACAGGAATTTATTGTAAATGGAGGCTTCTGCTGACTTGTTGCTAGCATCTACGGAATTCAGCATCATTCATCTCGTGTATGAAGTCATTAGGAGGATTGCTTGAAAATCAAGAAGAAGAGAAATTTATGTTCTAGTTTGCAAGGAAAAGCTGTAAACACTGACAGTTGAAGGTCATGAGATAGGGCTAGCTTGGAACAGATGGAGGGTAACTCCTCTTGTTTTAGCTGAGGCTGGTACAATATGAATATGTAAAAGACAAGCACTTTATGTTTGCTCTGAGAACACTGCTAAAATGCAAAACCAAAATGGGCCTGCAGTTACAATACTGCTACAAAAATAGTGTGGGGAAAATTGTCGGGAATTCTTCCTTTCACCACTAGCTATGACATAATAATTATTAGAGAACTTACTTTATTTATAATTCTGATATATTATTCCCCTTTGAAATGCCCCCTGAAACAATAATACTTTAGTAAAAATGAAATTAGAATTATCATGAACAAAGATTTTTCTCTGTAAATTCGTGTTATTGAAAGAATCTGAGCATTCTGGGAATAGTACCAATGTGTAGGGCTCCTGGGTTAAGCGTCATTCTGGGGAAGTCACAGAGCCACTTTGAATGTTGTTTATTTCCTTTGTCAAATCAAGGCTCTCATTCAATGATTTATATACAGTCGCTTTGTAAACACATGCCATCACATAAAGACAAGCATGGTTTCATGGCTTCAGGAACTCAAGGGGTGCGGATTAAGAGTAGGAAGAAGAACAGCAACAAGAACTAACTGGTCAACCACAAACGCATCCAAAGGCCTAGTCTTTAATAGTAGACTTCCATAGATACCACATCTGGTTCCTTAGCACAAGCACACCAGTGTGTTAAATTAACTTTTAGCAGCAAGGTAGACTTATGAGAAAAGTGGGTTGTCTAGAGCATGTCTGCTGGACAGAGAAGAGTTGCCATGTGCCATCCAGCAGGGCCAGCAGATTTGTAGCTGCCACCACCAGCAAAGCAGGAAGAGAATATAATTTTCACAGAGGTTGTGGCNGCTGGTGAAGTTATGGGAAATTTTTAAGCTATTCGTATGTGGTCTTACCACATCCTCAGAGCCTCCTGGGAAGGGCCTGATGGAGAGAAGGAAAGTAATTGGAATGGTATAGAGGCAAACTTTTCTGACTAGGAAAAATGAACTATGGAGAAAAAGGAAACCATTGAAACAGAGTGAAAAATGAAACATTCCAGAAAGGCATGGCTCATGGGAGGGTCCTTTGCATGTATGTCACTCATGCTGGGACTCCTGGGTAAGTGCCTAACTGATCCACGTGAGTTTTGTTCAGCACCCAACTTCCAGGAAATCCCATGTGCCATGGCCACAGTGACAATTTACACTGCCAAGTATCTGAAATTTCAGAATGTTGAGTATGAACAAGTTGCTCAGTTGGTAGGGTGAACACCTAGCATATATATAGTTCTGGTTTTAATCCTAAAATCTGCATAAATAGAGCCTGTTGGTGATGTTCGCTAATCTCTATAGTTGGAATAGAGTGAGAAAAAGATCAGGAATTCACATCATTCTCAATTAGACAATGAGTTAGAGGCTAGTATAGACTACAGGATATGCTATCTCAAAAACAAAAAAAAAGGAAGAAAGGAAAAAAGAAAGAAAGAAAGAAAGAAAGAAAGAAAGAAAGAAAGAANNAAAGAAAGAAAGAAAGAAAGAAAGAAAGAAAGAAGGAAGGAAGGAAGGAAGGGAAAACAAAGTAAAAATACAGTTTTAGAATGTCTAAAATTTGAGACTGTTTTATGCAAAAAAATTCCAAAAGTCTTAGTAATCTTTACACTGTTAAAGTTTGTCATTCCTTTCCTAAAAGGCCTGTTCTTCAAGATGTTAAACACGTTTTCTTCCTTTTCTGTTTCATTCACTCCTTTGCTGTCCAAATTCCCTTCCCCCCCCCTCTCACAACGTAGATGGTCAGCATTTGCTTAGTTTTCTTTATTAAACATAATTTCTTTAGTGATTCTTTGGGAATTTCACATAATGCATCGCGATTTCACTCGCCTCCTAGTCCCCCACAGGCTCCTCTCACCCCTGCAAATCCTCCCAACAAAATTTTTTTTTAAAGAATCAAGCCAGAAAAAACAAATCAAGTGAACAAATGAACAAAAATTTGGACAGAAAACCAAACAAAACAAAAACAAACAACAATAACAACAAGGCTTCTTCCCTACTCCACCTTTCCCTCCTCTCTAACAGCTCTTTATTCGTTCTGGTGGCACTGGGAGCTGTGGTGTGTCACACAGTACACCCTTTTGCCAAACAAAGTTGCTAGCAAATGTCTATTGCTAAGTGTCACTGATCTGATTCAAGGCCTCTGGTCTGTGGTACACCGTCATCCCTGGATCCTCACCAAAACTCTTCTGGGATAGCCTGTGGTCAGGTCGTCTGAGTCATGGAGATCTGCAAGAATTCTTCTACTGGACAAGTCCCTTAAGGAGCTCCAGCAGGCCCTAAATAGGGTAGATGGTAGAGTGGGTAAACCCAAGACCCTGCAGAGGGCCTGGGTGGTAGCAAGCTGGTCAGTCTCGGCCCCTGAGTCCACCAGCCTTGGCTGAGGGGGCGGAGTCAGCTCCCTTTATTGCACGCCCTCAGTTAGGGGTTCAAAATCCTTGCCTATGGTGAGGAGTGGGACCGTCTCTCAAAAGCTCAGGGTCAGCTCTCTTGCTATATTGTCCAGTGAGAGGCAAGGGCAACTTTCTCAGGGCCAGCGAAGGGTAAGACCATTCAGCATGGGACTCTAATTTCATCTTGCGTGGTTCCTACAGTCTCTTGAGGAAAGAGGTGGGAATGGTCCTGGAGTCCACGTGGGTGTCAGATACCACCAAGGCCTGATGTTGTGGCCCCACACCGGGCCTCTATGTGACCTTTGGTGGCAACACAGGACTTGGACTTCAGCACAGACTTCAGCCCATAAGTAGGACCACCTACCCTTTCATGTTCTTCAGCAGCAGCTGGGTTTGAAGGTCACCACTGCTCCAAAGGCATACAGCTCTCAGAAACCAACATGGCCCTTGATCTCAGGTGTCTGTATAACTTTCCATGGTAACAGGAGCACCATACATGCAGTTGGACATGGACCTGGACATGGCTCTCACCTCCAGGTCTGACCCAAACATCACCATGACATTGACTAGCACTGCGGGCCTCTCAGTTCTGCATGTATTCTGGTCCTTGAACACCAACCTAGACTCACATGACTGATCTGACCCTGGGTATCCTCACAGACCTCGGTGGCAGCAAGAGTCATATACATCAATCCAGACCCTGGTCACTATGGTCACCAAGCCAGACATGGCCCTTGCCAGCAGCCTGGGCTCCAATGATGCCATCGCCATGGTGACAGCACAGGTCACCCATATCTGTATGACTCACCTAACTCCAACTAAGCTGTAGGCTCCAGCCCAGATATCAGGCTTCTATGTGGGACCTAGTGGCAAATTGGGCCACAGATTTCAACACAGACCCTAGCTACAGCTGGTCCAGGAACCCAGACATGGTTCCAGGTAGCAGCTTGGCCTGGTTAATAGTGTAACTCCAAATGATAGCCTCGACCACTCTGATCAGGATGACTCTGGCTGCAGCATGGACCCTGGACAACAACAAGATCACAGATTGTGGCCCAGACTCCAGGCTTCATGTGGCCTTTGGTAGCAAGATGGGACATGGATATGAATGTAGACTTTGGTTGTGGTACAACCATGGATCCAGATATGGTCCTCAGCATCAGCCAAGGTCTGGGCTTCATCATGGCCCCAGGGGGTAGTCAAAGCTGCCCAGATCAGCACGTCCCCAGTGTCAGGGTGGCCTGTGGACCCACACATGGCCCCAGAGGGTGGCCCAGCCCGCTGGAATCATCATGGCACTTGACTGCAAAGGAGCCATGGACATCAACAAAGATTTGGCTACTGTAGAACCAGGTATCTAGATATAGCCCTTGGCAGCAGCCCAGCCAAGACATCACCATGGTCCTGGGTGGCAAGGAGACTTCCCACTCAGTCTACTCCTTACTACTTTTATGATGTGGGATGTCCTTTTGTATATGTGCTGTCTTTATTGGTTGATGAATAAAGCTGTGTAGTGATAAGGGGAGCGGGCCCTGCTTTTCGTCCTGCCCGGCTCCCACATGGCTAGCTT
>LOEQ01001811.1:20396-33618 GCA_001685075.1 Bramus lutescens
TGTGAGCCACCATGTGGTTGCTGGGAATTGAACTCAGGCCCTTTGGAAGAGCAGTCAATGCTCTTAACTTCGGAGCCATCTCTCCAGCCCCCTTCTTTATCCATTCTTGAGTTGAGGGTCATCTAAGCTGTTTCCAGGTTCTGGGTATTATAAATAATGCTTCTATGAACATAGTTGAACAAATGACTTTGTAGTATGAGTGAGCATTTTTTGGGTATATGCTCAAGAGTAGTGTTGCTGGATCCTGAAGTAAGTTGATTCCAAATTTTCTAAGAAACTGCCATTCTGAATACCAAAGTGGTTGTACAAGTTTATATTCCCAAGAGCAAGGCATGAGTGTTTCCTTTACTCCACATCCTTTCCAGCATTAGCTATCATTGGTATTATTGATCTTAGCCATTCTGACCTGTGTAAGATGTTACCTCAGAGTTGTTTTGATTGGCATTTTCTTGATGGCTAAGAGAGTTGAAGATTTCCTTAAGTTTATTTCAGCCATTTGAGATTCTTCTCTTGAGAATTCTCTGTTTAGTTTTGTACCCCATTCCTTAATTGGGCTATTTGGACTTTTGATATCTAATTTCTTGAGTTCTTTATATATTTTGGAGATCAATCTTTTTGCTGATGTGGAGATGGTGAAGATTTTTTCCATTCACAAGGCTTTCTATTTGTCTTTTTTAAAGTGTTCTATGCTTCTCATAAGCTTCTCAGTTTCAGGAGATCCCATTTATTTATTTTTGCTCTCAGTATCTTTGCTACTAGGGTTATATAGAGGAAGTGGTCTTCTGTGCCCATGCATTGAAAGCTAATTCCTACTTTCTCTTCTATTAGGATTACTGTAGTCAGATTTATATTGAGGTCTTTAATTCATTTGGATTTGAGTTTTGTGCATGGATATAGATACGGATCTATTTTCATTCTTCTACATTTTGACATCCAGTTATGCCAACACCATTTGTTGAAGATGATTCCTTTTTTCCATTATATAATTTCAGCTTCTTTGTCAAAATCAGGTGTTGATAGGCATGTGGATTAATATCTAGGTCTTCAATTTGATTCCATCATTCAACCTCTCTGTTTTTATGCTATTACAAAGCTGTTTCCATTACTATAGCTCTGTAATAGAGCTTGATGTCAAGGATGGTGATGCCTATGGAAGTTCCTTCATTGTACAGGATTCATTTGGCTATTCTGGGTTTTTTGTTTTTCCATATGAAATTGATTATTTTTTTCAAGGTCGTGAAAATTGTTTTAGAATTTTGATGGGGATTGCATTGAATCCATAGATTGCTTTTGGTAGGATTGTTACTTTTATTATGGTGCTCTTGCCTATCCATGAGCATGGAAGGTCTTTTCTTTTTCTGGCATCTTCAATTTCTTTTTTCCAAGACTTAAAATTGTTGTTGAAAATTCTTCACTTCTTTGGTTATTGTTACCCCCAAGATATTTTACATTATTTGTGGCTATTATGAAAGGTGATGTTTCTCTAATTTCTTTCTCAGTTTCTTTATCTCTTGTATATAGGAGGGCTTCTGAATTTTTGAGTTGATCTTGTATCCTGCCACATTACTGAAGATATTTTTCAGGTGTAAGAGTTTTGGGATATATATATAATCTGCAAATAAGGAATGTTTGACTTCTTTCTTTCCAATTTGAATCCCCTTGATTTTTTTGGTTGCCTTACTACTATAGCTAGAACTTCAAGAACTGTATTGAAGAGATATAGAGAGAGTGAACAGCCTTGCCGTCTTCCTGATTTTAGTGGAATTGCTTTGAGGTTTCTCTCCATTTAATATGATGTTGGCTGACAGTTTGTTGTATATTGCTTTTATTATGTTGAGATATGTGCCTTGCATTTCTGATCTCATCAAGACCCTATAAAGAGGTGTTGAATTTTCTCAAATCCTTTTTCACCAACTAATGAGATGATCATATGTTTTTTTTTCTTTTAGTTTATTTATATGATGACTTACATTGATAGATTTTTGTATGTTGAACCATCCCTGCATCTCTGGGATGAAGCTGATTTGATCATGGTGGATGATTTTTTTTATTTGTTCTTGGATTCAGTTTGCCAGTATTTTATTGAGTATTTGTGCATCTATGTTCATGACTGAGATTTGTGGGTAATTCTCTTTATTGGTTTCAATATAATGGTAACTGAAGCCTCATAAGAAAAGTTTGACATGTTCCTTCTGTTTCTATTATGAGGAACACTTTGAGGAGCATTAGCTCTTCTTGGAAGCTCTGGTAGAATTCTGCACTAAAACCATGTGGTCCTGGGCTTTTTTTTTTTCATTTTAAGGCTTTTGATTACAGCTTCTAATTCCTTGCAGCTATGGGTCTATTTAAGTTGTTCACCTGTTCTTGATTTAATTTTGGTATATGGTGTCTAATCAGAAACATTTTTTACGTTTCCCAGTTTTGTGGAGTAGAGGCTTTTGTAGTAAGACCTAATGATTCTCTGAATTTCCTGTGTTTGTTGTTATGATTCCTTTTTCATTTCTGATCTTGTTAATTGTTCTCTCTCCACCTTTTGATTAGTGTGGATAGGAGTTTGTCAATCTTGTTTTTCTCAAAGAACCAGCTCTTTGTCTCATTGATTCTTTGTATTGTTTTCATTATTTCTATTTTGTTGATTTCAGCCCTTTATTTGATTATTTCCTGTCTTCTCCTCCTCCTGGGTGAGTCTGCTTCTTTTTATCCTAGAGCTTTCAGGTGTGCAGTTAAGTCACTGGTGTGAGCTTTCTCCATTTTTTTAAATGTGGGCACTTAGAGCTATGAACTTTCCTCTTAGCACTGCTTTCACAGTGTTCCATAGGTTTGTGTATGTTGTGCCTTCATTTTCATTGAATTCTATGAAGCCTTTAATTTCCTCCTTTATTTCTTCCTTGACCCAGGGGTGGTTCAATAGTTTACTGTTCAATTTCCATGTGTTTTTAAGCTTTCTAAGAGTATTGTTATTATTAAATTCTTACTTTTAACCATGATGATGTGATAAGATACAGGGGGTTATTCCAATTTTTTTTGTATCTGTGGAGGTTTGCTTTGTTACTGAGTATATGGTCTATTTTAGAGAAGGTTCCATGAGGTGCTGTGAAGGAGTTATATTCTTTTGTGTTTGTGTAGAATGTTCTATAGATGTCTGTTAAGTACATTTGAGTAGTGACAGTTATTAGTTCTCTTATTTCTCTGATAAGTTTCTGTCTGGTTTGTTGTAAGAGACCACTTATTCATTTCCAGCTGCTCAGGCCCAAAATAACCACACAAAAGCTGTAAACTGTATTAATTAAATCACTGCTTGGCCTATTAGCAGTAGCTTCTTACTGGATAGCTCTGACATCTTAATTTAACTTGTTCCTATTAATCTGTGTATTACCACATGGCTGTGGCTTTCCAGGTAAAGTTCTGTTTGGCATTTGTCTTGCAGGGCTACATGGCTTCTCCTGATTCCACCCTCTTTCTCCCAGCAATCAGTTTAATTTTCCCTACCTTCATCTACTCTTTTGCCCTATCACAGGCCAAGAGAGTTTCTTTATTAAAAAATGATATTCATAGCATACAGAGGGGAATCCCACATCATCTCCCTTTTTCTGTTTAAATAAAAAGGAAGGTTTTAACTTTAACAATGTAAAATTACATATAACAAAACAGATATCAAGTAACAATTACAGTTACTGTACTTATATCTATTATATCTTTTATGAAAACTAAGTAAAACTATAATTGTAACTATCTATTCTTCAATTCCATAAAAGACTCCAAAAGTATATTATATTACCTATGTTAACAGATAGCGCATTGAAAGCAACTTTCAAAACTCTAGAATTGATAAGGACATCTTGCTACCTGAACAGTCACCAAAGTTCTTTTGTATCATTGGGGCACCCAGTCTTCAGCCCACAGGCCCATAGTATCTGGCAGAATTTTCCATGAAGCAGGAGATTTCAAAGACAGTTTCACTTATATTGGCAATTTGTCAGTAACTGTTTTCTGCGACCTGCATAATGTCTGGCAGACTATTTCATGAAGCAAGAACCCCATAGGATTGTCTCACCTTTAGGCAAGTTCAGCAGTCATTTTTCTGTGGGTCCTGCATGTGCAGTTCATAAAGCATACCATCAAACTGTCCAGGCAAGAGCAGTTTCTTACACAAATGATTAACATGCTCTATGAGGAGCCTCTTCAATGCATGCCATCCTCTTGAAGTAGATTGGTGTTGCTAGGAGCAGAAGTATCTCATTGTCATGAAAAGTCTTAAGTTCTTAAAACATTTTAAATGTCATATTCTGAATGTCTCTGAAATATTTGAAGAATATCTATAACTGAAAGAATATCTATAACACATCTAGAAAACCTAACTAACATGACTACAAGATTGATTATTATACATGATTATCTATTAACCTGAATTTCTTAATTATGCACTATATTTTTAAATGAGCTGAACAAACACAATACCATAATCAAGAGCAGAAATATACATATAACAAAATTGATCTTAAATTTGTATCAATAAACCAAAATCCATATCAGTGCAAATCTCTGTAGCATATCCCCTTATAATTATGAACTAAAATTTATAAACAATCATTTAGGGAATTTGGGCATAGTTATCTCCAAACTGCTTCCTGTTTTTTGTTGGGTAAAGAAATTTTTGGGGAGTATTCAGGGAGATATTTTGGGAGGTCTTGGTTCATCAAACTACATTGGTCTGGAATTAATCCATAGGTTCTCATTTTCTGTGGCAACAAGAAGAACCTCTTTTTCAAACAACATATCCTTAGACCCATATTTTAAAATCAAGACACCTTTAAGATATATATGTTGGTTTAGTTTAGCAGCCTGTACAGTGAAATATCTCTTCGTATTTAGCTCCTTCACAGTCAAAAATTAAAATAAAACACAATAATATACATAATCCAGACTCTCTGTTTATATTCCATCTTTACATGACTTATTTTTCTTACTCTATTAATTTTCTATAAGTTTAATATTTATTTTATTATCTTTACTCCTTTAACCTATGACTGTCTGTACTCTTTTATTGTTGAGAGTGGTGTGTTGAAGTCTCCTACAATTAGTGTGTGTGTTGTTTTATGTGTGATTTAAGATTTAATATTGTTTCTTTTACAAATGTGGATGCTCTTGTATTAGGGGCATAGATGTTAAGGAATTAGACTTCCTCTTTATTGATTGTTCTTGCTATGAGTATAAAGTGTCCTTCTCTATGTCTTCTGATTGATTTTAGTTTGAAATTTATTGTGCTATATATTAGGATAGCTACACCCTCTTGTTCCTTAGGCCCATTTGATTGGAAAACCTTTTCCCAACCCTTTACTCTGAGGTAATATCTGTCTTTGAGGTTGGGGTGTGTTTCTTCTAAACATCAGAAAGATAGATTCTTCTTTTGTATCCATGCTCTTAGCCTGCGTCTTTTTATAGGTGAATTGAGTCCATTGATATTAAGAGATATTAATGGCCAGTGGTTTTTAATTCCTATTATTTATCAATGGTAGTGGTGGTGTGTTTCAGTTCTTTGTGTTTTGCTGGTGTAAGATTACCTGTTGCCTGTGTTTTTATGGGTGCAGTTAGCCTCGTTTGGTTGGGGTTTTCCTTCGAGTACTTTCTGTTGGGTTGAGTTAATGAATATGCATTGTTTAAATCTGGTTTGTCTTGGAATATCTTGCTTTCTCCATCGATGGTGGTTGAAAGCTATGCTGGGTATAGTAGTCTGGGCTTGCATCCATGGTCCCTTAGTGTCTGCAACACATTTGCCCAGGACCTTCTGGCTTTCATGGTTTCCATTGAGAAGTCAGGTGTAATTCTGATAGGTCTACCTTTATACGTTACTTGACCTTTTTCTTTTGCAGCTCTTAATATTCTTTCTTTATTCTGTACGTTTTGCATTTTGATTATTATATGGTGAGGGGATTTTTTTTTGATTCAGTCTATTTGATGTTCTGTAAGTTTCTTGTACCTTCATAGGGATGTCCTTCTTTAGGTTGGGACAGTTTTCTTCTATGATTTTGTTGAATATATTTTCTGTGCCTTTGAGCTGAGTTCTTATCCTTCTTCTATCCCTATTAATCTTATGTTTGGTTTTTGTCAGGGTGTTTGTGTTAAGAATTTGTTGGATTTAATATTTCTTTGACCAACGAATCAATTTTCTCTATAGTATCTTCAATACCTGAGATTCTCTCTTCTATCTCTTTTTTTTTCTGTTGGTTATACTTGCCTCTGTAGTTTCTGTTCACTTCCCCAGATTTTTCATATCCAGAATTCCCTCAGTTTGTGTTTTGTTTATTGTCTATATTTCATTCTTCAAATCTTGAACTGTTTGCTTCACTTGTTTGATTGTTTTTCTTGGGTTTCTTTGAGGGATTTATTAATTTCTTCCATTTTTTGTTTGTCTTTTCCTCCATTTCTTTATGGGAATTTTTCATTTCCTCTTTAAAGTTCTCCATCATCTTCATAAAGTTACATTTTAAATCATTTTCTTCTGCTTCTTCATGGTTAGTTTTCCTGTCATGTGGCCACTGGGTTCTGGTGTTACTATGCTTCTTTTTAGGTTCCTGGATGAATTCTTGCATTGGCACCTACCCAGTTCTTCCTTCAATTAATGCTGGCAGTCTCTTTGCATTGTGTTCTAATTCTTGCAGTGGCTGTCTGAGTCTTTGGAAATATATCTTAGCCTGCTCTATACTGTCAAAGTCTGTATCTTGGGAAGTCACTGATGTCTCTCTTAGCCTGCTCTCCTAGTCTTCTCTCCTGGTTCACTTTCTTGGTTCACTCTCTGCAGTCACAGCTTATGCTTTAGAGTTCCTTTGTTTATTTGTTTGCTTTTGTTTTGGGGGTTTTTTTTGTTTTTGATTTTGGTTTTTTGAGACAGTGTTTTGCTATAGCTTTGAAGCCTGTCTTGGAACTTGCTCTTGTAGACTAGGCTGGCCTTAAACTTACAGAGAGGTAGAGTTCCCCTTTTGTTCCCCTCTCTTGGTCCTCTCAGCAGGAAACTCTCATGCTGGCTGGTTATAGAAGGTGAGGCAGGTAGGGGAGGGGACTGGGGTTTTGCCTAGGTATGGCAAGTGGAGGTACTAGCTAGAGAATGGGGTGTCCTGCTGGGTGGCTGGTCACTCATCTTTTGTTCTCTCAGTATTGTAGCAAGCTGTGTTTCAGAGTTACATCAAGGTTGCAGGAGGATCTGGACTGATGTCTTGATGCCTTTGTTATTATAGTTTTATTGACATGTTGAAGTCAAATATTTTGGTCATCTATAGCATTGGTTTTGCTAGTTTTTTTTTGTTTTTCTTTTCCTTTTTATGTCATAATGATGTAGATGTTCAAAACAACATTTCTATAAGTATTTTAGTTTTTCCTATTTTAAACAAGAAAGACAATGTGATAGGGATGCTTAAGTGTAGGTCTTCACAGTTGATGGCTTATGGCAAGGATGTGGGTGGGAAAGGACTCAATTTTCTTTAATGGTCTGGCCACTTGAGAGTTTGACCAAATTCTGGTGAGTATATGGGTAACACAGCACACACACACACACACACACACACACACACACACACACATATATAGTTTAATAGTTTAATTTGTGTGGAGCACTGTGACGGTAGGTAGGTCACAAAGATAGCAGGGTGTACCTAAAAGGACTAGGCACTGAGTGTAATGGAGGTTCATTATGAAAATTCCTAATGAATAAAGTAAAGTATTATGTTAGAAAACAACAAATAAAGACAAAAAATTTGTGGGAATTACATGACATGAACTCTGTTGGTCACTTTTAGCTTTATGAATTCTAGAAACCCATAAACATGGAAAGTTGTTCTATCAGTTAGTGTCTTCTTCATTTTCTTTCTGATATTTTATACTTTTTATTATACAGATCTTTATATTGTTTGCCTAATTTTATCTATGTGTACTGGGGGTCTATTATTAATAGAATTGTTTTTTCTGATTTCTTAACATGTTCATTATCATTGTATAGAAGAGCTACATTTTTATTCTATTTATTTTAAATTTATATGACGATATTTATATTCTATTTTTCTGAAAGTTATTGTTTAGGTGGGTCAACTGTCTATGTGTTACTTTCATTGGTTAATAAAGAAACTGCATTGGCCTTTTGATATGCCAGCCCTTAGGTGGGTGCAGTAGACAGAACAGAATGCTGGGAGAAATTAAGCAGAGTCAGGCAGACGCATGAAGCTCCGGCCAGCCCAAGATGGACATGGGTTAGAATCTTCCCGGTAAGCCANTGAATACAATTTGTGTTTTGTTATTTCCGGGTATAAGCTAGCCATGCAGGAGCCAGGCGGGATGAAAGCAGGCCCGCTCGCCCAATCACTACAAGTTATTTCTCAGTTCAAAGATCCTTTGGGTTGAGTGTTTACTATTATTATGATTTCTCATTAGAATACACAGTAGTAAAATTTTATTACAAAGACAATATGTATCATATATATATATACCAAATATATAAAATTATTGAAAAATTTCCAACTTTAGAGAAAGAAATTAATATCAAAAACAGGAAGCATATAGGATGTCAACTAGATGTGGCTAGAAAAGCTCTGGCTTTAAAGTCAAGATCTCAAAAATTCACAGCAAAAAAAAATTGTACAAAGAAAAGTGATGGAAAGTGCCAAATAATTCAGCAGTGAACACTTTTGGAATAATTTCATATCCCTCATCAGCAGTCTGAAATGCCAGAAATAAATGGTGTGTCTTAAACCCTGAAAGCAACAGCTGAGTGAGATCACTATATCTAGCAATGGTTTCCTTAAAAATATTCAAGAAACAGAACATTTCCAGAGAGTTACAAAGTGAAGTAGTGTGTGACCACCAAGATAAGTCTGCAAAACCTACCTAAAGGAAAATATACAGTGAGGACTAAGTCAGAACCACAGAAGCACAAGAAACAAGCAGTTTCCTAAGATAGAGGAAAAGAAATCAGGAAGAATGAATCATGATGAACTCAGCAAACCAGCTAACCCCAATTAATAGGAGAGGAAAAGGAAGAAAGCAGCTGAGATGATGGAGATTTTAAGGGCTTTTATGTATACCATCCTACCATCTATAAATGGAGTCCAACTTCTTCCTTCCCTATTTCTGCCACTTTTCTTTCTTTCATTTGTATATAGCTAAAAATTCTGAAAATGGAAGCAGAGTTGAACATGTTGTAACCTTTGTCTCTTTCTGACTTTACAGTGTTTTATTTTTTAAATCATTATTTTGGTAGCTATTGTTTGTGTTATATGGCTTTTATTGTGTAAAATTATAATTCTATTATCTTCAGGGTTGATTCCATGAACAGCTGTTGAAATTTTGAAAGTCTTGTTCTGTTTTATTAGGTATCATCATTAGTTTTGGGTTTTTTTTTTGTACTTGTATGTGATATATTGTATTTATTGGCTTTAACATATTTGAATTGTCCTTTCACTTCTAGAGTTAAATAAACTTGATGCTATATGATCTTTTAAAGTTTTTTTTTTACCTTTGTTTCCTAGCATTTTGGTGATGATCTTTGCATCTATGTTAATCAAAGATTTTATTTCTTTTGGTATGTGGCATGTTCTCTTGGCTATCACCTCCTCCAACAGTCCTTATCTCAAAATTTTAATTAAGTTTACTGTGCTTTTCTATGGCATATCCATCTAATTACTTTTTGAAATAACTGTTATATCTCTGTAATTGCCATTCATTTCATTTGTTTTCTTCATTATTGTTGGCCTTACCTGATTTCTAAAATTTGGATGGCAATAAATTTGTGTCTTTATTTGCTGTTACATCTGAAGAAAGTAGCCTGGGACTGATTTGACTGCTGTATGAACTTATTATTTTCAGGAAGAACCATGTTTTTTTTCTTAATAAACACAGAATAGTTAAAAATAAACAATGAAATTTTCACTGGAGAAAATATGTGACTCATGGCTGTTTTGTGTGAAGTACACAATATTACACACTAATATCACTAATAAATTAGTTTTCATTTTCACTGAAGAAGTGCACTAGTTATGATTAAATGCTGTTTTGTTAATTTTACTGAATTATTTTCAGAGTTAATCGAAGGATTAAATGCAAAAATAAAGGACCGTACTCTATTGCATACATTTAAAAGTGATCTCATATTATTTGATAGCTAGTCTTTTACAGTTTTATGTCAGACTTCAGATTTGAATGTTATTTTTGAACCATATGTAATCCAATTTGCAATTGCTGATAAATTATACTTGTAAGATTAAGCCACCTACTCAAGAACTAAAAGTTGGCATCAGAACTGAAGGTAAAATTGAATTGGTAGATCACTGTCTCTCAGTTACATCATGAGTACTGCCTCTCAGTTACCTCATGAGTACTGCCTTTCAGTTATCTCATAAGTATTGTCTCTCGGTTACCTAATGAGTATTGTCTCTCAGTTATCTTATGAGTATTGTCTCTTAGTTATCTCATGAGTATTGTCTCTCAGTTACCACATGAGTATTGTCTCAGTTACCGCATGAGTATTGTCTCTCAGTTATCTCATAAGTGTTGTCTCTCAGTTACCGCATGAGTATTGTCTCTCAGTTATCTCATAAGTGTTGTCTCTCAGTTACCTCATGAGTACTGCCTCCCAATTACTTCATGAGTGTTGTCTCTCAGTTACCTCATGAGTACTGTCTCTCAGTTACCTCATGAGTACTGCCTCCCAGTTACCTCATGAGTACTGTCTCTCAGTTACATCATGAGTACTGTCTCTCAGTTACCTCATGAGGACTGCCTCTCAGTTACCTCATGAGTACTGTCTCTCAGTTACCTCATGAGTACTGTGTCTCAGTTACCTCATGAGTACTGTCTCTGAGATACCTCATGAGCACTGTCTCTCAGTTACCTCATGAGTACTGTCTCTCAGTTACCTCATGAGTACTGTCTCTCAGTTACCTCATGAGTACTACCCCTCAGTTTCATCAAGAGCACTGCCTCTCAGTTACATCATAAGTACCGTCTCTCAGTTACATCAAGAACATTGCCTCCTCGTTACATGAGTACTTTTTCTTAGTTACATCATCATGAGCACTGACTCTTAGTTGCATTTCTTCATTTTATTGACAGGAATGATATTTCCCACAAGTTGAAAATAAACTAATATAAATGTGTATATAAAATATACTTTCTATTTTGTGCTTATTTTGAAACCTCTTTGCTTTTAAGAAGGCCAGTTCTGTTTCATTTCAATAAGATCGGGTAAAATTTTTTATATCTTAAATGTAAAATTTTTATTACAAAATATTTCCAAATTACTTAGAGCAACCCTTCATTTATATTTATGAAACTGCTTCACATGAAGGGAAAGAAAGTAGAATAGTTGGGATATTCTAATAAAGGCATACTGCACATACTGATAAGGGTACATTGAACAGCAGGAAAATGTAAAATCAATGGTAATAACAGAGACATAGCTATTCTATGTTCTTAGAGTTTTGAGTCATTGAAGTTGCATACTTAGTACATAAAATATTAGGCTTCATACAGGTTTAATAGCAATTTTTTATAGTTTAAATAGTAGACTAGTCAACTTAAAATCTCATTTTCGTTCTCTTGAATACAATATAATTAACTAAATTGCACATTTATGTTAATGAAATTTTTATGAAAATAACAATATTTTATGTGCATCACATTACAGTTTCAAATTTCACAAGAAAATATACAAACCCCAAACTTTCATGTTAAGAAGTTTCAGTTGGTTATATTCTATATAAATAATTTAAATGCTTAAACTAGAAGTTTTGAACACTTTTTTAGAAATATGAAACATGTCACCATGATTTTTATTTGGCTAAGAAGTGTTTATTTACAAATTATGCATTTAAATATCCTAATTAAAAGTATTGTGGTTCTAAAAATGATTACATAAATAATATAGAAACAAAAGTGATACAATTACAGAAGAAGCTGGTGGATACTGTGGAAGTATTTCATTCTGAGTTTTTTCTTCAGGGTTTCATTCATTCATTCTGAAGATAGGGAATATAAAAGCCAAAAGTCAAGGGATCACATGCATTAGATGTTCCTTTGCTGATAGGATAGGCACTATTAAATCACAATGTCCATAATTTTGTGAATATAGAATTGGTCTTTGTACCATTACCCACTTCTTTATCTGAGGTACATAAATGGCTGAAGCAAAGGGCCTTTGCTATGTCCCTTAGGAAATAATTCCTCAGCCTAACAGATCAAATCTGCCTTTTCTATGATCATCACTCAGGTTCCTACACTCAATTTCAGCCCATGACTTCTGGCTATTGTCTCGTGCCTAACCTAAAATTTGATCCTCTTTCCACTTTTTATTTTTTTAATTCTACATATGCTTTCAACTGCTTGAATTCCTCATTAATCTTTTCAATAAATTAAATGAATACCGTCTTTAATCTCTGTCAATTAATCATTTCATTTACACCCTTAATCATTTTTATTGTTCTTTCTTGAAGTTTCATTTGTCCACATTTTTCTCACATTGAGAAATCTGTATTTCTTCTCTGGCTTTTGGGTGATTTTTAAGAGAAATTTAACAGGCATTAATTTTGCCTAGTCTAATCTCACCTTCCAGAGGTGATTCTTTTATCTGCTTTTTTGAACAATTTTGCCTAGGTTTCACTTTTCTAATTATATAATTAATTATTCCCTCCTTAATGTGTAATTTTTTTCCAACAATAATGTGATTTCTTCGAGTTTGCAAGTTTCATAAAAGGATTAATTACATTCTTCTTGTCACTCAAAGCATTCCCTGAACTTTTGTATTTATTCCATTTTTAAGGCCATGTCATCATGTAGCCAGACAGTATATAAACTTCAAAAGGTATATTATCATCTATGATGGAGACCTCAAAATTTTTATCTTTCTGAATATCTTTGTAACAATACCTACCTCTCCCCAAAAAGGACTATGTGTTTCAACTTAAATTGATTTAATGAAAAATGTATGCATACTTGGCCATGTTTGTCATGTTACCAAGTATCACTCCTTGAAATCCAAGAGAAGTACACTCTATCCTCTGAAGATGATTTGTAGATGAGAGTAGAATCTTTGGAATTAGAATAAAGAAAAAATACAAGCCAGATTTTTATCAGTTGAAATTATTTAGCCTGGACTGAAAAAACTTAGTGCTCTCTACAAGAAGAGAATGCAGAGAATGCAGAAAATCGTTAGGCAAGAGGAAAAAATATCTAGAAAGGTCTT